>JAQFVV010000199.1:60000-128928 GCA_028023455.1 Epiperipatus broadwayi | reverse complement strand
ATATACTCTGTTAATAAAGTTTTGTAATAATAATAATAACTTTAGCTAATGAATATTTATTTAAATATTATTATGATATTAGTATTAATACATTTATTGTAATATTATTAAAATTTTTGAAATTTACTACACAAATTTTTATAGACCAATATGTAATAAATAAATAATATATGTAGTTAGCTTATGACATGAAAGACATCTCTAGCAGCGTTAGTGTTTAAGATTTAAAAATCAAAATCACTTTTAAATCACACACACAGTATTTTGTTATATATATTATTGCATTTGATTTTTTATATACAAGCGATATATTAATATTAAATTCGCAACATCAATTTCATTTGATCTATATAAGCAAATGCTAAGAATAGTATACTTTTGAAATCAACGTTCTAAACATATATTTCATTGTTTTAACTTACCTATAGTTACAACATTGGTTTCATATCCCTAATATATAATTTTTAATCTGAAATGTTAAAAGTATTTTAATCTGTTGTTATTAAGAATTGAGGGTATTTATGTGAAAATTATTTTTAAAATGCGATAAAAATAGCTATAGTTACAAGTTTTTTTTAAATTTACCTTAGTTTATAGATGAAAAAAAAAAATCAAAACTTTATAAAATTAACATTTTAATATATACATATATTCTAACCTCTCCCACGATCGTCCTCCAAAATTTATATATTGTTTAAATTCCGGGTTCTAGCTCAGTTAACAACTAAATAAATGAAATATTCAGCATTAATTAAAATGATTACTAGCTCTAATTTTTTAAAATACAAATACGGTTATAATTTTTTAAAATGAATTAACAAATATTTACTATTTTCATGAGACATGGAGTGACGACACGGGGAACGAGATAGACTACATTGAGATATTATCCACATGATACTACCTCAAGGGCATAAGAACACTATTCCCCTTCTTACTATATCAAATAACTAATTCATAGTATTCTTACGACTTTCTAAGCTCTATTCACTACGATTAAAATAATAATCATGTCTTAATATTCTTCGTAATAAGAATCTAGCTCAATTGAATAAAATGAAGTAAAATAAATAAAATAAAATAAAATAAAATCTCAGGTTCATAAATTGTATTCTAACTGATCTAAAATTACGGTAGTAAACTATGAAAAGGGAATTTTTAGTCATAATATACTACACAGCAACTAACAATAATAAATAATAATAATAACAATAATAGTATAATATAATCTTATTTCTTCCTAAATGAAATAAATAAATACGTACGTGGTAGTATTTTAATAATCGGACAACAGAATACGTGTGGCAACATTAGCATATACTTTAATGTAATATTGTGGCAACCTACTTGTGACCAATAAATAATATAAAATTATGATCTTTTAATTTTAACATACCAATAAATTCTCGAAATTCTTATAACACTTTTGTGTTTACCTTTTTGTGCAAAAACAATATGTCTGTTTCAATTATAGGTGTATCGTGATAACATGCATCCATGTGGAGAAATAACAACGAAGACACAAAACTTTAAAATAAATTTACAACCAAGTTTATTAATAACATAAACAAATAACAATATTTTACATTATGTACATTGGATATCCTTACTCTCCTATCTTAACTTAGTTTCCTACTTTATAAAAAATGAAAATCAAACTTCTATTTATTTTCTTAGTTAACTCTTATCTTTTAAATGCTTAAGAAAATACAGTATTATTATTATTGGATTTCTTAATATGGTTAGCTTGTTACAAAATGTATTTCTTATATAATTATTATTAATACTTTGTATCCCTACTATTATTAAAATTATATTTTTAATTTTACAAAATTTACATTCGTAGTAAACATTCTACAAAACAATAAAATTCTAGTTTTATATTAGTTGTATGGAATCCTACAAATTCCAAAACATTTTTATACATTCGGTATTAAGTTTTATTGTTCATTATCCGATGTTTATCAATCTTAATATACTAATTCAAGCCTTACTTCGGATGATAATTACAATTATTAACATACCATGCACACTTATATGTTTATTATACATTATTGAATTATTTTCTTACTAAATATGCAATATTTATTTTCTAAATATTATTTAAAACATTCAAATTTTATTATCACTTTAAAAAAAACTTTGTTTAGATTACTCTTTAAAAAATCTTATATTCATTTCCGAATTAATTTTAAACTGTATCATATGATTCTTTCTCTCTTTATGATATTTTGGACTTTCAATTTTAAAGTTACGCAATTCTATACCTTCCAGTAAATAAACTATTCTCACATAAACGCTAACATATCTTCAATTCTATTTTATTCATTATTTCTTTGAAAATATCTTTCTGACGATGCAGATTCACGAAATAAGGATAGCGAAGATAGATGCATAGGATCAAAATATAACTAGAATATTACTCATCATAAACCTTGACAATAATGGCACAGTGAATTTAAAGACACTATAGAGGAGTGACCTTTACCTGTCTACCAACCTCTATTATAGGAGTGATGCTAAAGCTATTTCTTCAGCTTTATTATAACATCAAAAAGTTTAAAGATATGCTAAAAAACACTGTCCAAACGATATGTGTTCAGTCATAGGACTTAGTTAACTATACTGAAATCACACAAACTAACTATGATCCAAATACTTTATTTTTCCTATTTCTTAACAAAACATCATCTTGGTTTCCTCTCCACTAGTACTTCCAAGTCACTATCCGATCTTATTCCTCAAGATTTTTCTATACAGTACATCAACAAATTCCTATCTGTATTTCTAACAATAATAAAATTCATTTATTTCAAAACTATTCCGCTGTTCTTTAAGAAAATCTTTTTACTACTTTCCTCGTATATTTTATCATATACAAACTATTTTAAAATATCTGAATACTTTACAACATGAAAGTTCAAAAGAATCACACAATTGTTCTGTTAAATTATATTATTAATTATACTTTAGATAACCTATTGCATGTATATTCAGAATTACTCCTATCTCATAATATGTTTTAATGTTGTATAAAATGTGTACTTATAATTTAAACTTTCACACATCATTCTTAATTAATAGATGATCTAAAAAAATACATTATGCATTATAAATAAATATCAAAATTACCAAACGATCTTTATCTTCTCGATCGCGTTCTGTAGGCTTCACCATCCCATTGATTCTTGTAGATATAAACTCCCATACATACACTTTATTTTTTTAAAAAACAATATTTCTATCATTATATCAAGCTATTATATTTAATTTTTAGTATTACTAAATTTATGTTTATATGTTTTCCCTAATCTCACATAACATTTTATATTTTAAAATATAATCAGTAAAAAATATTTAAATTATATTTACGGTACTTCTTCATAAAACTTTCTTGAACCGTTCATATTAAAGCTAAAAAAAAAAATGTATATTATTTCTTCTTCAGTCACTTAATGTTCTATTTTAAGTAAAACAATTATTGCTCTGTTAACAAAAATTCATAGATGACAATCCTTGGTTTTCATAATCTTGAATATAATTATTAATTCTGATATTAGTTAATCCTGTAAAGAAAAACGTCTACATGTTCTCTTCTAATCTTGTCTGCTAATATTTTCCCGCGCGACTTTTACGATGCATCCTCTAGGTACATTTATTTAAACATTCAATAAAATTTTCTGTTTTCATGGCTCCATTTTCATTAAGTAATTTAATTTTATATTTTTTTTTAAATCAAGCCTTTCCTCCATTGAATACTTTATAATATTTTCAAATTCCTTTTGGATAAAGTTTTCTGTTCTTTTCCATAAAACGCATAATAGCACTTTCATATTATTCTATTACTTTTTTTTCTTTATTTAAAATTCTGGTACTACATTTTTGTAATAATGTCTCTTTTTAAAAGATAAACACTCTTTCTTCATTATACTTTTACATACTTTTTCTTTATAATAAAAACGCATATTAAATTTTCCATAGAGAAGAATAACATAACTTCAGAGTAGCCTTATAAAATTGGTGCGTCATAATTTTTTCTTGACGGCAAGTAACTTCTCTTTTAAGTTTTCGAGTAGCGTCCCAATTATATTTCTCTGAGTGATCATAACAAGTTTCTGGTTGAGCATAAATAAAGCTGTACTAAGGCACTTTCCAAATATTTTTCCCTTAGCAATATTTTTAGGTATTTTTTCTTGTACTTCCATTTTACTGTAAAGATTTGATTGAACTTGAATAAAATATCCTGGTAAGATAACTTTTAAAATTAGCAATCCATATAGAGGCAGTCAAAATATATTATATGTTACAAAAGAACTTTTAAATAAATACAAAATTTTAAATTTATATCACTTTTCTAGCTACGGTGTTATCAGCTAAAAAATATGTTACTTTCTCTTTCACTTACACATTACTTCTCCTCCCGCTCCATCTAATTCTTATATTTTGTCTGCTAATTTACCTCCGTTGATTGGTTAATGACTTTTTAGCGCGAACAAATTTACACATTTTAGTTTTATAACAGATTAGACTTTTAAAAATAAAGACTTGATGACGTAATGTCTGAAAATATTACTTAGAATAGTATTTTTTTAACTCACTTATAATTTTATCAAAATCATTTAAACTTTAAAAACAATTATTAAAATAATATTTAACATTTTAACTTTTACTTTAATGATCGATGGCAATTCTATCTAGTTTCAAATTCACAAACCTTATTATTATTTTAACAAGCGTGTGTGTGAAGGTATATAATATACAGTCACGTGTTTACTAATTTTATCAGATGATTTTTAATTTACGTTTCGGTCTAAATTACCAAAACTGATATATTTTATAAAAAATTTGGAAAATAATTTAAACTTGTAGAACTAAATATAATTCTCACCATCCTAAAGTTTAATTTCAAATATACTCTATTAGTTTTGACTATTAAATATAATTATAACAATACATATAGCATTTATTTACTTTATTAGTTTTAAAATATTATATTCAAATTATTAATATACTTTTAAACTATTTATAGCTGTATTATTTTGTATGGCCAGCTTTTACAACCATAAGCAAGAATATAATTAAGCTTTATTTAACTGTTTTCTCTTAAAATAATCTTTTACATTTTTATATACCAGGTATTTTCAGCTTTAAATTGTACTATAAAATTTAATTATCCTACTATTATTTATATATCATACAAATATAACTTAAAATTTAAAATTTTTTAGTAATTTACCTTTCTACCTTACTATGACCTACAGATAAGGGCACAATATATATATATATGATCAATAGATGGCGTCTTTACCAAAACCGCCGAAACAAGTGTAAAATATTTTTACATAAACGCAAAAGGAGTCAGAATTAACTACCTCTTTCATTTTGCTCACCTCCAGATCAGCTGATTTCAAGCTGGTTTGCTTTCATCAGTGGAAGGATAGAGCTATAGAAACTAGGTCTAAAGACTGACTCCCAAGTGCTTATGCAAAACGTTTATATCAGTTTGCAAGCGTGAATTTTTCAGACCGGTAAAGTCTTCAAACTCAGCCTAGCAAGCTAGATATCTATATGGGTCTGATCTCAGTTCAGTTTCACCACATAGTCAAAGTCTCTGCAATATATATCATTGCAAGAAAACTTTAAAGGTACATTTATGAAAAATAAAAACAAGTTAGTGACGTAACCTGCTATCACTTGTTATTTATGATCAATAGATGGCATCTTTACCAAAACCGCCGAAACAAGTGTAAAATATTTTTACATAAACGCAAAAGGAGTCAGAATTAACTACCTTTTTCATTTTTCTCACCTCCAGATCAGCTGATTTCAAGCTGGTTTGCTTTCGTCAGTGGAAGGATAGAGCTATAGAAACTAGGTCTAAAGACTGACTCCCAAGCGCTTATGCAAAACGTTTATATCAGTTTGCAAGCGTGAATTTTTCAGACCGGTAAAGTCTTCAAACTCAGCCTAGCAAGCTAGATATCTATATGGGTCTGATCTCAGTTCAGTTTCACCACATAGTCAAAGTCTCTGCAATATATATCATTGCAAGAAAACTTTAAAGGTACATTTATGAAAAATAAAAACAAGTTAGTCATGTAACCTGCTATCACTTGTTATTTATGATCAATAGATGGCATCTTTACCAAAACCGCTGAAACAAGTGTAAAATATTTTTACATAAACGCAAAAGGAGTCAGAATTAACTACCTCTTTCATTTTGCTCACCTCCAGATCAGCTGATTTCAAGCTGGTTTGCTTTTGTCAGTGGAAGGATAGAGCTATAGAAACTAGGTCTAAAGACTGACTCCCAAGCGCTTATGCAAAACGTTTATATCACTTTGCAAGCGTGAATTTTTCAGACCGGTAAAGTCTTCAAACTCAGCCTAACAAGCTAGATATCTATATTGGTCTGATCTCAGTTCAGTTTCACCACATAGTCAAAGTCTCTGCAATATATATCATTGCAAGAAAACTTTAAAGGTACATTTATGAAAAATAAAAACAAGTTAGTCACGTAACCTGCTATCACTTGTTATTTATGATCAATAGATGGAGTCTTTACCAAAACCGACGAAACAAGTGTAAAATATTTTTACATAAACGCAAAAGGAGTCAGAATTAACTACCTCTTTCATTTTGTTCACCTCCAGATCAGCTGATTTCAAGCTGGTTTGCTTTCATCAGTGGAAGGATAGAGCTATAGAAACTAGGTCTAAAGACTGACTCCCAAGCACTTATGCAAAACGTTTATATCAGTTTGCAAGCGTGAATTTTTCAGACCGGTAAAGTCTTCAAACTCAGCCTAGCAAGCTAGATATCTATATGGGTCTGATCTCAGTTCAGTTTCACCACATAGTCAAAGTCTCTGCAATATATATCATTGCAAGAAAACTTTAAAGGTACATTTATGAAAAATAAAAACAAGTTAGTCACGTAACCTGCTATCACTTGTTATTTATGATCAATAGATGGTGTCTTTACCAAAACCGCCGAAACAAGTGTAAAATATTTTTACATTAACGCAAAAGGAGTCAGAATTAACTACCTCTTTCATTTTGCTCACCTCCAGATCAGCTGATTTCAAGCTGGTTTGCTTTCGTCAGTGGAAGGATAGAGCTATAGAAACTAGGTCTAAAGACTGACTCCCAAGCGCTTATGCAAAACATTTATATCAGTTTGCAAGCGTGAATTTTTCAGACCGGTAAAGTCTTCAAACTCAGCCTAGCAAGCTAGATATCTATATGGGTCTGATCTCAGTTCAGTTTCACCACATAGTCAAAGTCTTTGCAATATATATCATTGCAAGAAAACTTTAAAGGTACATTTATGAAAAATAAAAACAAGTTAGTCACGTAACCTGCTATCACTTGTTATTTATGATCAATAGATGGCGTCTTTACCAAAACCGCCAAAACAAGTGTAAAATATTTTTACATAAAGGCAAAAGGAGTCAGAATTAACTACCTCTTTCATTTTACTCACCTCCAGATCAGCTTCTTTCAAGCTGATTTGCTTTCGTCAGTGGAAGGATAGAGCTATAGAAACTAGGTATAAAGTCAGTCTTTAGACCTAGTTTCTATAGCTCTATCCTTCCACTGACGAAAGCAAACCAGCTTGAAATAAGCTGATCTGGAGGTGAGCAAAATGAAAGAGGTAGTTAATTCTGACTCCTTTTGCGTTTATGTAAAAATATTTTACACTTGTTTCAGCGGTTTTGGTAAAGATGCCATCTATTGATCATAAATCTTGGGAGTCTGTCTTTAGACCTAGTTTCTATAGCTCTATCCTTCCACTGACGAAAGCAAACCAGCTTGAAATCAGCTGATCTGGAGGTGAGCAAAATGAAAGAGGTAGTTAATTCTGACTCCTTTTGCGTTTATGTAAAAATATTTTACACTTGTTTCATCGGTTTTGGTAAAGACGTCATCTATTGATCATAAATCTTGGGAGTCAGTCTTTAGACCTAGTTTCTATAGCTCTATCCTTCCACTGACGAAAGCAAACCAGCTTGAAATCAGCTGATCTGGAGGTGAGCAAAATGAAAGAGGTAGTTAATTCTGACTCCTTTTGCGTTTATGTAAAAATATTATACACTTGTTTCGTCGGTTTTGGTAAAGACGCCATCTATTGATCATAAATACAAGTGATAGCAGGTTACGTGACTAACTTGTTTTTATTTTTCATATATATATATATATATATATATATATATATATATATATATATATATATATATATATATAATGAATGGTTTGTCATTAAAATATGAAATAAAATTATAATTATTATTTAGAAACTTTTGATTTTAATAAAAAAAGCGCTTTAAAAATTCATAAAACATTATAAATTATATGAGCACAGACTTCCCTTCGACCCACCATTCTCCACTCTATCTAATAATACTGATACACTCAAGCACATATATGCTGAAAAGATAAATAATCACCAATATACCTATTTCATGCTAAACTAGCAATCATCAGTTGTCCATCCTTGCAAATGGATTATATCCTGTGCAAGTGCGGTTCAGATTGATCTTAGGTCAAGTTGGGTGTGACAAGAATCTCGGGCTTAGGGTGGCCTTCAAGCATTCCATCATCAGATTTTCATTTGGATGTACGGTTGAAGAGTTGGAGTGTGTAGTAGATTGGAGCCTGTCTATTAAAGTATGAAGTTTGTCTATCTTAATATATATCTGAGCACTTATAGTATATATGTGTGAGAGATGATAATCTGGACCAACTGATGATTGCTGGTTTAGCATGAAATACATATATTGGTGATTAATTATTTTTTCAGCATATATGTGCTTGAGTGTATCAGTATTATTAGATAGAGTGAAGAGTGGCGGGTTGTGTGAAAGTCTGTGCTCATATACCCTATATATTACATATATAGATACATGTATATAATGAGCCTGTGTTTCAGTTAAAACATTATAAAAAAATCGATGATAAATAATAAAAGTCAAGAACAATAATAAAAAAATCGGTTAAAATAATTTTAATTCCCATAAATTATAATATTTATTTTGAAATATAATTATTTTTTATTTGAAACGATATTATATGTAAAAGACAAATTTTTATTTCCATAAAAGTGTATGTAGCAAATAAATAATTTTTAACTTTCAAGAAATAAAAAAAAAATATCCAGCAAATAACTAACAATAATTAACAAGTCATGTATGAAACTGCTGTATATATATATATATATATATATATATATATATATATATATATATATATATATATATATATATATATATATATATATATATATATATATATATATATATATATATATATATATATATTACAAGCATAAAGCTAAACTAGTCAATATAAAATCAAAACTACCCCAAATCAAAAATTAAACCAGACCAGCATAAAAAATAATATGAGAACACAACATAAGGTTTCACTGCTACAAGCAGACTTCTCAAGTGTAAAGAACTACAAAAACTACACGATATATATAATATTAAAAACTACCCAGAAATCCATTCACTCCATCCACCCTTAATATTAAAAGAACTCTTAAATAAGTTAATTGCTTCAGAATAATAAATTTTCAATAATAAAGACTCTTTAATTCTTCTTTTGATTTCATTTCTCTCAAAGAAGACAACCTTAGCTTCATCAAAATCAATAGTGTGGCCTGTATCTTTTTCATGGACATATAAAGCAGAACTAAGATATCTATTTTTAACGCTACTTTTATGAACCTTTATTCTTTCATTTAAACTCAAAGTACTCTGACCTATGTAAACCTTCTTACAATAAACAAGGAATAAAATATACTACACCAGGAATAGTTATTCTATCGAAAACTTCTTTTTTATTATTTAATAAATTATTCAATGTAACATCCCTTTTCCAAGCAATTTTCTTATTTCCAAACAATTTACTATTTCTACACACAATTTTATAAGAAGACAATTTAAATGGCAAAGAAACAAAATCATATTTTTCTTTAACCTTTACATTCTTACAGATATTACTATTAAATAAAATACTTTTAACAAACTTATCAGAGTATCCAACACTCAAGTAATCTTTATAAAATTGATATTTCTGAAACAAAGCTATCCCACTAGAATTATTGAATTTAATATTCCTATGACAATAATTCCTTAAAGCAGCTACTTTATGAGATACAGACTGATAGCTATCAGGTTTAATTATAGATCTTAATACTTTACTTTTAACTAAATGACTGCACAATAAACAATTAGTTTCTTCATTTCTAATCACCAAAAGATCTAAAAATTTTAACTTACCAAAAACTAACGCCCTCCTCCTTCTAACACAAATTTTATAGAAGGATCAAAACAATTAAACTCATTTACAAATTCTTTCAATTTATCATTCTCAACTACAAATAAACAATCATCAACATATCTGACAAATAATTTTACATATAAACAATTTTTTTTAATAATAAATTTCCTCTTCCATAAAATTAATATAAACTGAACATACTAAAGGAGAAATAATATAACCTATTATCCACCCTTCTTTAATCTTATAAAAATTATCTTTATAAGTAAAATACATAGATTCTTCCAATAACAAAAGCAAATCTTTAATTACCTTAATTTTATTTTTTAATAAAGAACTTTTCTTAATCAATACAGACAAAAGAACATCAATACTGCTTAACATATCAACAGACTGATACATATTTTCAATATCTAAACTTTCAAATACCCAATTACTTTCCATTTTAAAATTATTAATCTTATCAAAAGCCTCAAAAAATGAAGAAACTGTGTACTGACCAAAATCAACAAATTGTTTTAAAAAATTATTCAAGAATCTAGAAATACTTTCTACAACACTACCTGTAAAATCAAAAATAAATCTTAAAGGAAAACCATCTTTATGAGTTTTAATATTCACAAACATCTTAGCTGATGTAAAATCATTAGGATAGCATTAATTTAAAAATTTTTAATAGAGAAGATTATTTAAAATGCTAATGTCTCTCTGGATCTTAGGAATGCTCTTTCTCTTTGTAATACTCTCAAAAAGGGATCTTTTGTGGCAATGAGATTATTTTTTTTTTATAGTTGACACATTGCAGGCTCATCACTGGTCATTCTCAGGACTTGGCTTTAACTGTCTTTATCAAGCTCCTTGACCAGGTCAAGCAGTGAAACTCTTTGTTCTTGCCTGTGACTTTACATGATGATACTTGTGTGAAAGTTTTTCTTTCTTCTTACTCTTATTAAGATATCTTTTTCTCTACATAGATCTTTTTCAAGTACCTTTTTTTTTGTTGCTATAACAAGTTGCATACTGAATGCTATATATTTTTTTATAATGTTTAACTGTATATTACTATGATTAATAAATTTCTTTTAAAACCAAGCTATAATCATGTTTTCGCGAATAACATTTACAGAAAATACTTTATCCATTTCAAACACTTAAAATAATGCACAATGTTTGTCAATAATACATTTCAAGAATATACATGTAATTCTAGCACTGAAACAAACACTATACATAATTATTTCTTTTACGTAAGCAATTATAAGTATGAGAAGAAATGTTGAAAATAAGCAGGAATATTAAAAAAAAATAACTTACTTTATGGTACTGACTTAATTTCTAAAGTGTGATATGAAAAATGAAAACGGAGTTGCAGAAATAAAACGCGTAAACTGGATTCGGTTTCTAAGAAACTCTTCTATTTTTATAGAAAATAATCTGTTATATTTTTGTACAACCTATTTTTATCTATTTATAATTTGTGTGTTAACATAAGCAAAAATTTAATGTAATCTAAAAAGGGTTATTGTCAATTTGATGTTGAAAAAATACGGCTGAAAAAATAAATAAAAACCTGCCTGTCGTGCATGCGTCACTGAATACGCTTTTCTTGCCAATGTACACTTTAATTTTTTTATTTAGCTTTTAATTTTAAATATGGCATCATGAAATTTAAAATTGAATCAATTCCATTTAAACTTTTAACATGAATTTAAAAAAAAAAAAAACATCTTTAGAGATAATATTTAAATTGGTTTCAAATTTATAAATTCTCTATATGCCCCCCCCCCCCCATTTTATTATTACTATGATATTTTTTTTTCCAAATGTCAAAAAAAATCAACAATTATAAAAGGGAAGTGCTTTTTATTTGCTAATTGTTTTTTTTTCCATTTATTATGATAAATAGATGACATTAATGTATTGGTTTGCAAATGATTTTGTTGAAGGGTTGTTTAAGGAAGGTAAAGCACTAAGTAAATATAAAAAAGTTATGACATGTCTTGTGAAAAGTAACCTTTTAAAAAGACGTGTCAACCTAATAATATTGTCAAAAGTATGATTAATGATGTTTAAAAGCAATTGGTAATGCTTTAATAAGCATTACTTCAGTAATAAAAGCATATTATTAAAATCTCTGCTAACATTTTGTATATATAGATAATACACATCATGTATTTTTTTAAAATATATAAAAAAATAGTTTTGAAAACATGTGGTTTCCATCATTAGTGCTTTAATTTCTGAAAAATGTGCTTAGATAACTGACCTGAGATTAAATGACAATTTTGTAATATTTTTTTTTTCTTGCATGTTTAACTTTATTAATATAAACCACATGTATATAATGCAATTGAAATTCATAAAAATTTCAACTATTGAATTAGTGTGTTGATGTTATATATATATAAATTTAAAAATTCCGTTTTCTTAATCAATTATAAATTTATTATGAAATTAAATTCTGATTCTGTAGTAAGACATTATTATAATAAAAAAAGAATTATATTTGCAAGGTGCAAAGACTATCATATATTCATCAATATAGTTAGTTGAACTAATTGTCTTTATAATAGGCAATTGAGAAAAAAGCACATAATATGATAAACACAACAATTATATATTCACGGAGTGTTTTAAATAAATGAAAAATAAATTCAATAAACCTGTTTATGAAATTTATTAAAACCGTTTAACTTATAAAAGTATGAATGATAATTATTATAAATAATAATAATTATAAAAATGATTACAGAATTTATCTAAACTATATTGAGTATATAATGCATAATTATAAACTCATTTATTAAAACTTTATAGGTTTCATAATTTTATATTTATATTATTTACATTTTCATTTATATGACGTGGTCGCTTACACATATATGTATGTATTTTCTTGTTATATAATGTCTTCTTTTTGTTACTTTTTTACATTTGACAAAGCAATTTTAATATTTACTATATATATGAGATGTTTGCATACATGTTCACATTTTATTCAACTATTATTTATATAAAATTTTCATCTTTAATTTATAATTCAATATTCATATTGGATTTACATATTCTTTAAACATTTTTTTTTTTTTTCATTTTAATGTAAAAAAAAAAAAAAAAAGCAAATACATCTATTTAACAAATATTATATACATCCAAATAATTGATTCAGAAAAAATATAAAATCATTAAAAAAATGATTAGTCAAATGAAAAACTTACAGCATTTACCCCCCCCCCTATTATTTATTATGAAAAAGCTTCAATATACATCTCTGTTTTAATTCATGGAAAAACTATGCTATTATAAACAAAAAAATAAATAACGTTTGATATAATAGCAATAACAGATAGTATAAAATGAAACAATTGGCCGAAAGGGTTAAAATTTACCTGTATTGATGTGATGTATGAAAATTTTATAACAAATCTATGATTGAAATAGAATTATTTACTATATTAATAAAATAAACTAAATTGTGCATGTATCATCTATACTTTTGACAAAACTGAAAATATGTATGTTATACAAACATAAGCTATGCAAAGGCAGTATGTAAATGCATTTATTAAAATAAATATTATTTATTTGATTTTTTTTTCAAATCTTAATACTCTGAATAGCTTTTTTAAAAGTCAGTAGTTATCTGTTTTTCACTTTAGTTATATTTGTTTTCCAAAAATTAACATAAGTATTATTTATAAATAGAAACTATTCATTTATTATTTCTTTTAATATGTAAATTAATACATTGTACAGGCTTACACCTGAATATAAATATATATATATATATATATATATTATATTCAGGTATTTATATATATATATATATATATATATATATATATATATATATATATATATATATTGAAGCAGTCGGATCTGAGTTCGATCCTAGCTTCATGACATCTAGCCATAAGACCATTTCAAACCCTAGTACTAACCTTAAATTTCCGATGCAATGGGGCTTTATATGTTCAATCCATGCTGATTTCCATAAAGAAAAACTTACTTCATAAATGAGTATTCAAATAATTAGTTTCAGATTTAAATTGATCAATTCTATTAATAAATTCACGATAGAATTATTCATGAATTTATATATTATAACTGCATGAAATGTTCATATATATTTGTAAATACTTAAATATATATAATTGTTTAAAGTTTTATTGTGTCGGGAATGTTTGATTTTATTTTGAAATAATTTGTTAAAGTTTTATTGATTAAAAGCTACATTCTTTTGATAAGCTTTCAGATTTTCCCTTTTCAAAAACAACAGTTAAAGTGTTATTAATTAGAAAAAAAATAAGGATTTTCTAATTAAAATCATTTTCTGATTTTAAGAATTCATTTTCTAATTAGAAAATGAATTCAAGTTAATGAGTTTGAAAGCCTTATTGAAGGAATGTATCTAAAAACATTGACAATGAAAGAAGCACTAGCCTGAAGTCATCAGAGAGGACAGTATATATAGCTCTGAAAAGTTTGGAGAAAAAAAAAGCCATCTTAGTTGTAGAGAAGTGCAGTCAACTCTGTGCATTTTTAAATTATGAATTCAAAAAGTGTTCCTATCATGGTAAAGGGCTAAACATCAGGAAACTGGCTATCGGTTCCTGATGCCCTTTGAGAATCTTCAATGAAGATGCTAAATTCTTTCCAGACAAATCATGCTGCCAAAATCAAATAAAATGCTGTTCAAGTAATCAATCAAATGGTGCCTACGTTTTTTTACCAACTCGGATGTATAACCTAAGAACCAGCCCTGGAAGAAATGGGTAATATGTTTTCATAATGAACCTTAACCTTTCTGGCCAGTTTCGAACTTTATTTTACACTCCCTTTTAGAGCTCTTTTATTCTTTAATGTAACAATCTTTATAAAATCTTTTATTCATGCTACTGTAAATTTATATCATAGTTCTCTTAACCTCTAGTCTTTAAACTTTCTCTTTTCTTACTTGGCAGTTCATTTACTATATTATATATATATATTTATCGTGTGATTTATTAATGTCATTTATTTTTAATTATATGCTAATAATATTTCGATTTGATGATCTCCTTTGTTTCCGTTGCCTTGTGCAAATAATACTATATTAATTTTAATTGTAATTCTCGACCATTAGAACTAGATTTACTGTTCTATCAATTATCGAGTCGAAAGAGATTATTAAATGTGTGTGTATTATTTTTATAATTGGCTAATAATAAATTATTAGCTCTGTTTTTAATCTATGCCCCAACTATTATTGTATTCACCAATATGTATTTATTCATATCTAATCTTAGAATGTTTTTAATGCAAAAGTGCTGATAAAGGATTAAATATATTCTAATTCAACTTTGTTATTTAAGATTCAGGAAAGGCATGATGATTGGGGCATAATTAATATGATTTACAAATACTTTAAAATAGTTTTACTTATAGCTCGTTGGACTTTGATTTATTTGATCAAGTCATCACATAGAACATTCTATAATTGGGTTTTAGTTCTCAAACAGTGACTAGTAAGTCATCATATTCAACGTTACTGATGTAGGGCAATCTTCCGCTCCATTAGGTTGGTCGGTGATAATATTTCTGTTATTTTAAATTATCAAGGAAGAAAGCACTTCCTCTCCAGTTCATATTAGTCAAAAAGCATAAGACTTGTTATATGCAAGCCACCATAGGACTTAGCTCATCGACTAGCTATCGTCTTTCAATTTCACTTTCTAGCTCATAATTTGTCAGCACCGTTACTTCTCTGTTCCAGTAAAGCCCATTCTGATGCTCATAATTCATGATGAAGTGATTTCAGTCAAAGTCAAACAAATTCTCCGTTATAACTCAAACTAAGTTTTTCAATAAAGATTAAAGTTATGCCCTAAAATACGTATCTTGCTCTTCATGAGTGAATTTGCAAATGTGAAAATAAATCTCCTATACTGTCATAATAAAATTAGAGTAATAAATTCCTTTACTAATGAATACCTTCATCTGTATTTTATTCCTTGTTGGGGGCATAGACATAGACTTTCAAATATTGTGTAATATTCATTGGCATATAACAAGGACCACCACTTTTATTATTATTATAAATTCCGTTAAAGGCTAGAGGTAATTAATATAATCATTATTTAAAATTCAACAAAACAAATTATTATTATTAAATATTTTCTAAACACACTTGGTTTCTTAGTGCTTAATTCTTTCATAATTATTTTAATGTTAATACTCGCTGTCTGTGTTGGCAACCCAAACATATACATATGATTCGATTTAAAATTATTTTAGTTATTTATCATCAGATATTAATGTCAATTCAAGGGTCTCTGATCCTCACCAACCATTGAGCTAGTTTCTTGGTGCATAGCACTGTGTCATCTATTTAGATTTCTACTAATCTGAGCTGTTGAGTTGGGTTTGAATTCAGTTTGGTTCAGCTGAGTTTGAATCCGACTTGCGTTTAGGTGATGGGTTTTTCGACTGGTACATTATATATATATATTGTAAATATTGTAAATATCGATAAGTTTATCTATATTTTAAAAATTGTCATTTGTTATTAAAAAAAAAATCTCTTTGAATTGATGTTTATATATGAAGTATTATCATTGTTTATGGTTATTAGGTATAGTTATTGTTTGAAGTTATTATTTTATTTATATGTTGATGGTACATCGTTATGAATATTTAATTATTATAAATAAATAGAGACATATAAATTGTTGATTATATAAAAAAAAATATTTTATTTGCAGTGATTATTAAAAAAATGCAACATTGCTGTCGAATACATTTTCAATTTAATATTTTTATATATATATATGCTTGATATTTTATTTTTTTTAATGTTAATTGTTTAAAATAAAACATGTGTAACAATGGTTTTCAAAACAGCATTTGCTAGCACGTGGAACAACAGCAATAACAAGAAGAGGCCATTATTATTATTAAGATAGTAAAAAAAACCAACTGAAGGATAAAAATTTGTTGTATTTTTTTTTCTTTGAAATTACCATTCTTCAGAATATTGGAATAAGATAGATTTCTATGGTAAATACATAAATCATGACAGGCTAATAGAGATATATCGCAGCCAAGAGGCTGCACCGTTTTCTTTCATTTATTCCAAGGTAGTTTAAAAAGAAAAAACTAAGCAAATTGCATCGCGTTTGAAGCCGAAATTTGACATAGCTATCTGGAATCTATAATGATCAATCTAATAATATTCTGGAGGTAACTAAAATTAATATATTGGATTCAACATTTCAATTTATTTATTTATTTTTCAAGGAAAGAAATTTTAGAAGGATAAAAATATACATACATCCAAGAATTGACAATTTTCTCTAACGTGATAGTTTCTTCACTTTAACTAGAATGCATTCTAATATTAAACAGATAAAGAAATAAAACAAGGAATAAGTTGACTTTTGAAGGAAAACTAAACAAGTGAATTTTGAAAGGTAGTAAAGAATTTTATATGTATAAATATATTTTTGAGATCAATATTTTTGTTTACTTTTATTTTTCATTATAAAAATATAACGTTTTATAAATATTCAATTCAAGCGTCTTGTTTTCTAACAGCAATAAATGTTTAACAGGTGTCAAAATTAACACTTAAGTAATTTAAAATCTTAAAATATGGCTTATAAGTTTGGGTTGCATATGAGTTGTTATGTATATTTTAATAAGTAAATTTATATTCGCAAATGTTTATTATAAAAATTGTTTTATTATTAATTTATTTCCATTTTTTTTTTAACTTTATATAATGATTCTTATGCATACCAAAACAATAATTTATATATATTTGCTGTATATAATATTTTTTATTTATTATTTTAAATATCTGAAAAATATAAATATGGATTTGTATTTATATTAATACCTACTTGTTAAGCACAGATATGTCTTTATTTATTTAATATATATATACTTATTGCAAGTATATATGTATATTTATTATTTGGGTTTGTATTTAAAACATTGATATTACCTAAAATTAAACCATAATATAAAAATAAAGGATGTACTATTTGTTTTATAAGTAATGCCTTTGTAATTTATTTGAAAGAGTATTAATATTTTATTCTTATTTTTCTTTTAATGCTAGAGTCATTATGAAATTAATTGAATTCACAATTTAATAAATGATAACTTCATATTTCACTTATTGTTTAGTCTTTAGGTCACTTACACATATTATTATTCATTGATATGTTTAGATATACATAAATTTACATAATTAGATGTGTATATTGGATTTAATAGAATTACCTTTGTTTCTGATATATATATTTGATTAGTTAGTCACATCAACCTTGAAAATAAATTATAATGATAGATCTCATTGCTCTGTATGATTTTAGATTTATTTCATGTATAGCTAGTTGGAAGGGCATATAACAAATTTATTTAAATATAACTGGGATAATTTTGTCTTTCTTCATTTAAATCATATAATTTAGTATATTAGGCTTTCTCAACAATTGGATTCATTTAGATTATATATATTCCATTACGTTTATCATCCAATGTTTGAAGCATTATTTTCTTCTCATATATTGACGTTCCATTACATTTGAGGTATAATATGTTTATATGATATATTGTCCATTACATTTGGCACCATAAACTGTTGGTCCCAGTTAACTGATGATTGGTATAATGGAGTAAAAGTATGTTCCATTACATTTGGACACCACAACGTGGTCAGCATAATATGTTCGTTTAATTATTCATTACATTTGGTGTCTCAAAGTTAGGGGCTTGGTTAACTAATAATTATTGTTACAAAAGTTCATATGTTTATTTTCATTTGAGATCATATATAAAGATACATTCCATTATATTTGGCTTTCCCAATGTTTGGGGCCTTTTTTCTTCAATTTAAATGGAATGCAGCAAGTACATTCCATTACAATATATATATATATATATATATATATATATATATATATATAATGGAATGTATATATATATATATATATATATATATATAGGAGATTCGAATTCAGACATTCACACAACCCTTAACTCTCCAAGCTATCTCATATTACTGACCCACCTAATCACACACATGTTGAAAAGATAAATAATCACCAATATATGTATTTAGTGCTAAATAGCTCGGAAAATTGAGGGTTGTGTAAAAGTCTGAGTTCGAATTTACTTTAATACTAACTTAACATTTAATGGCATCTATCTATCTATATTTATTTATTCAATATATACATATATTTTTAAAAAAATAATTATTTTTCAGAATTTTTTTTTCCTTAAGAATAGTAAAGAACTAGCAATGTGTTTTTTTTCTAATTATTGCAAATTATAAATGATAAATTAATGAATATCATATAATAACTCATCTAAAATGAGTAAAATAATACATGGCAATGTGGATATGGATAAATAAAATTTGATAAAATAATATGAATGTGAAACATGTATGGTAGGTATTGGATATAATGAAAAAGAAAATATACTCACAGAAAAAGTAGATTTTTTAAATATTTAGTTTTATTACTGCTTAGCATGCCATGAATATAATATAGTAAATATATTGAAAACATGCAAGGCAATAATAAAATAAATAGTTATGAAAAAGCTACCTTTTCTATGAGTATATTTATTTTACCAGATATTACATTAGCTTAGAAAAGAAGAAAATTAGTAACAATTGAATGAAAAAAGATTAATGTTTTTTTTTTTTTAACTCTTATTATGGTCTCTCCTGGTAAATGTGTAAGTTTTTGGTGATTGCATATTGTTATCATAATTATATTTATGTATTTATTTATTTTGAAATAAGAATATGTTATTTTTATAATTACTCAAAAAAAATAAAACTAATAGAAATAACATCATTTTAAATAAATTGTCAAAAACTACAGCTGATACTTTAAAAAGGATTAAACATTAATTATTTCTTCTCCTTCTTCTTCTTCTACTTCTTCTTCTTCTTCTTCTTTTTCTTCTTCTTTCTTCTTCTTCTTCTTCTTCTTCTTCTTCTTCTTCTTCTTCTTATTTTCTTATTATTATTATTATTATTATTATTATTATTATTATTATTATTATTATTATTATTATTATTATTATTATTATTATTATTATTATTATTATTATTATTATTATTATTATTATTATTATTATTATTATTATTATTATTATTATTATTATTATTATTATTATTATTATTATTATTATTATTATTATTATGTTTCAAAAGAACTTTATTCACAAAGAAAACAAAAGGTTACAATAGGTTACAGAGTTTATACATTTACAATACCTTTTTTTTGTTAATAGAAAAAAAAATACACATAGTAAAATTTATGTATTATATTGTTAAAACAAAATGGTAACACAAAAAAATGGAAGCAACAAAAAAAATTGTATACCATGAATGGTTGTATTAATAAAACTGAAGGAAAAACTTTACAATAGCAAAAATTAAACTGAAAAACAAATCTATTACAAAAAAAAAAAAAAATAGAATAAAAAAAAATCATTACCTGAGCATATAAAAAACACATCATATTATTATTATGATAACAAAAAAATGAAACAAAAAGTTATATACAAAGAATAAAAATTGGATGAAATTAACAAAAAAAGAAACAAATCCCAGAATAATAAAAAACAAAACAGCAAAACTTTTTTACAAAGATGAATATAAAAAAAAAATATCTACAAGAGCATACAAAATAAAAAAAAACATTTATTCTTTGAAGGCAATATACCATGTTATAGATTTGAGGTGAGTCACATTTGAGACCATGTGTCAATGTATGTTTGTGTTCCTGTTATTTTTTTATCTCTTTGTTGGATTTGTATTAATTTATTTTTAATACTGAAAAATATACCTTTTTCATATCCCTGTAGCAAATATCTGATTGTTGTATTTTCCCGTATTGTGATATTGCAGATTATTTGGTGAGTGTTTTCAAGTCCTTGACAAGTGAATAGGAAGTGATTTATTGTTTCTGATTCTCGATGACAGATGGAACCAATGTTATCTATGTTATGGTAGTATTTCTTATATTTTAAAAAAATTAATGATGGAAGTGCTTCCAGATTTATTTTAATCAGGAAGTCAAAATATTTTGGTTCTAATGACCAATGTTTATATCTTGTAGTTAGTTGCTTATTATTAATTGCCAATAGTGTTTCTGCTGTGTTTTGTACTCCTGGATAGATGAACTTATATGTTTGCCAGTATTTATATTTAGTACCATCTGTTTGTATAGGAGGTATATCTGGATTAATTAGTGGTTTCAGAAGTGCTTTCCAATAACCTTTGTATGGTGGTGGTGTGTCTGTTGGTGTCACTTTCATTGTATGTGATATTATTGGATATATTTTATTACAAGTTGCTATGATGTTTATTGTTTTCTGTATACAGAAAATGTGTAAGTTGTGTAAACCATGTCCATTCAATGACAATGGCAGTTGTAGTTTTTTGATGGAAAGATATATTGTTTTTTCCCCCACAGTAACTTTCTGCATAAAGTATAAATATTGTTAATGAAATCCCTTGTGAAAATCACAATCGGAGAAAATAAATTATTCTGGTTATTACTAGCATGTTAAACAGTGATATTTTGACATATAGTGATATATATGCCTTTTCCGTTGAATTTATCAATTTCACAATCTTTTCTCTCAAATTATTTTGAATTTGTGTTCTCATTGTAATTGCATTGAGATGGAAAGGGAACATAAAAAGGGCTAGGCTTTCCCTTGAAATATTGTGTAATTGGACGTATGGTGTAAATTTTCCAGGCACAAAATTTTTCAACATTAACATTAAGGTTATATGTGTTCGTGTAATTGGGCTATTATTTTTAAAAGTTTAGGTATCTGTTTGTTGCTCTTTAAGAAGACAGATATGTCATCCATGTAAGCAATGCATGGAACATAGGAGCCAATTGTTGTATGTATATTCCATTTATTTTTTTATCGATTTCCTTAATTATTGGGTTGATATATATTGCAAACAGTAGTGAGCTTAGTGGAGATCCTTGCAGTATGGAGCAGTTTGGTACTATTGATGTAGCTGTTTTACCATTTAAAGTAATATATATTTTTCGGTTGAGTAACAAATTAGTGATTATGTAAATATAGGCTTTGGGGATTGTAGTGTTTATTAATAGTTCTACTAGCTTGTTTATTAATACATTATCAAATGCTGACTTTATGTCTAAATTGTACTATTACTGGTGCATACTTTTTGTTAGTTCTTACTGTATCTATGACTGTTTTATAGATAAATGCTGCGGGGTTAACTGAAGAGCCTTTTTTGGCAAATTGGTGTGGATATATTTGGAGTGATGTATGGCTCTATTCCATCTTTGATGACAGATTCAAGTATTTTAATGCCTAGTGCGCTCATTGATATTGGATGAAGATTTTCAAGTGTGGTTGGACTTTCTTGTTTTTTTTAAAAAAGGGACTATTGATATAGGGTTTAGGTTTGGAATTTTATATACTTGTTTTGTAAGCAAATTCACTATATTCACTAAATATTGTGTAGTGTGAGTTTCTAAGTGTGAAAAAACTCTTTTTGATATCCCAGGCATACCTGGGTGGCTGGAAACTGGGATTTGGTCTAATTTTTGTTTGAATTGTATCTTTCCAAACACTATGTTCTCTTCTGCTGTTCCTACAAAAAATAGTGCTGGGTCAAAGGATTCACATTACTGTAATTTTTTTAAAGTAACTATTTATTGTATCTAGCATCAATTGACCACTTATTGTTTTGTTTATTTTGTGATATTGCTGTTGGAACTCTATATTTAGGTGGTTGACTGAGGCACCATCTAATGTATTGTTTTGTCCATACATGCATTTGTTTGAGATATAATTTGTTTCTTTAATGCTATATATTCTTTTAATTTGTCTTTTGCTAAATTATATGTTCTTTTAAGTGTTATAGTTCTGTCTTTATTATTTTCATTGTCTACTGTATTAATGATTGCTTTATGCAATTTTTCAACTAATGTATTGTAACGATATATAAATATGTCGTTACATTAAATTAAAATAAAATCTTAAAGTTCGCAAATAAAAATAAATGTATTAAAAAAAAAAAAAAAAAGACTAAATTCTAAAATTAAAATGTTCGTTAAACGTATATATTCGCACAGATACTAAACTTTAAAAATATTTTTTTTTTATAAATAAAAAAAGTTATTTGAACGTACTTTTTTTTTTATAAAAAAAAGATTTAAATATAAAAATAGTTTAAAAAAAGAAATAACGTAAGTAAAAATAAAAACAGGTATTAATTAATTCCTGTAATCTGTAAATGGAAATGATTGTTTATTAATTATCCAAAAGCTGTGTAATTAAAAAGTCAGATGAAAAATAGATAAGAGAATAATAATTTTAGCTTGACCAATGGAAGCAAATAAAGGCCCGGACCATAACAAAAAAAATGGAACAGTGACATTTTTGTTCATGGAATCCATAGGAGGACTGTAAAAAAGAAAAATATTGAGTTCCAGTCAGTTTTTCCGGCTTGTTTTTTTTTAAGGATCGTGATAGGATGCACATATCACACTCTATCTCTATTTTAAAAATGAACTGACTGTGATATCAAAATTAACCAGCTAATGCTACCTCCAGAACATCTGACTGGGTTTTCAAATAAAGAATCCGTGGAAATAGACATCAAGAGCAGTGATTCTTCTACTGTAAGCTATTGACATGAACTCTAAAATTTTAAAAATAATTAAGAACTTTCATTCAAGCTTATGAACTTATATCTGACTTCTAAGTTTAAAACCAATTTAAAATGTTTAAATTTATATGTTTTGCATTGGTAAACATCATTTCCATTTTTTTTTCTTATTGTATAAATTATTTATTGTATTAATACTTATCGTATAAATTATTTAAATGCATGAAATTTAAAGTTGGGTATAGATGTTAAATAGATTCATTAGCGGTTAATTATGTTGCTGTTTCATAGGTGATTGGAATATATAAGTCATTATGTCATTGCGGTGTCTTATGATGAACACCATTGGGGTTTTTTTTATTCCTTATGCAATTGACATTAGCGATGACTTTGTAGTTTGATCGGTTATGTTTATTTTGGAATGTTTTTAACCATGGAATCTGTGCAGCCAATCTATACTCAACATTTTAAAACAAATTTTATAAAATTCATCTGTGCGAACATAATAAATGTTAAATTTAAGTCGGGCATGAATGGCTGTATAGATTTGTAAAGTTATATATAGTTTAAGGGAGGTAATCTTAGGTTATTCGTTTCATAGTTGAATAAGCTCAATGGATTGGATATATTTGTGTAATTAGTAGATGTAGTATGAGATCTGCTATGGGAAGGATTGCACATATATGCCACACACTTTCTGTCTGCCTATGGATGGGTTTGTTAGTCGGCAAAGGACCGCAGTCCATTCTATGGAGTTTTTTGTTTATTGTTCTACTCGCCAACATATGTAGCATTCCTGTTGGTGGAGAGACAATGTCTTCTCTAACTCTTCTTACTGTTCAGATGTACAATCCTGTCAGTATAGTATTTTGTGTTGTTGTATTTTAATGCTACATTGAATACATAAATGTATCAGATGGGTTGGCACCTGTTTGACTGCGAACTTTTTGGCCTAAGGTGAAATAAGGGATAGAACATTTTTCTTTTCAAACACAATCTATATAGTCTATTCATACTCGACTCACTAAATAAATATTAAATTCATTATGGTAAGCTATTTAAATGTAAAATTAAAGATTAATATAAAAATCTGAAATGTTAAACTTATTCCTCAAATTAGAATGATTTTATATGTGCGTATATAGATTATTATCTCTGCATCTCTACTGAGTGAGTGACTTGGGCTAACAACCTAAATATTTAAATAAAGTGGAATCTTAACAGCATGTATCTGCCTACTCTATAAATTTTTCAAGGTTTAAATGCTTATATGGTGCCCTGTAGAGCAGATATCGTAGTTTGTGGTTAGATTCGATCTTCACTTTCTTTCCGATCATTATAGTATATAATCCTGTGGGTGTTGGTGCTCTTCTTGCAACATGCTGAATTGTGTGTGAAATTATGTTTACAAATGTTAGCCATGCTTGTGCGAGATCAAATTCTACTTTATTAATTTTATTGAGGTGTATGTATATTTCAGAATATAGGAACTCTGTGTGTTTGTGATGGGAGAAGGATCCTCATGGTTTTTTCTGTGTTAAAATATTTTGTGTGATGAATTCTAGGTTTAAATCAATCATCAATGCAGCATGGTCTGACATGGGAGTATTAATTATTATTATTATTATTATTATTATTATTATTATTATTATTATTATTATTATTATTATTATTATTATTATTATTATTATTATTATTATTATTATTATTATTATTATTATTATTATTATTATTATGATAATGATGATGATGATGATATTTCAAAGGTAAACTTTATTAAGACTCATATGACAACATAAGGTCTTAGGTACACATTAATACATCATATTACTTATGCAATAAACATTTACAATCTTGCATGTGATAGAGAAAAATATGATTTACAGTAATTGAAATAATGATCATTACATAACAGGATATATGTGTCAAATTAGGTATACATAGAATTTTTAAATGGGATTTTGAGAAAAATACATGGAAGCACATGGTAGTATGATCGAAAACACATATAAGATGTTGGGTTGGAGTTTCTGATATATTAATATATAATTGTATAGACATTGGGCCTATTTGATGGGAAGGACTATAATTTTCATGTATGTTTTATTATTCAAGAGGTACATAAGTTCTGTGTGAAAATATATGTTGATAAATACAATTTGATTCATGAGATTACATATGCATTGAGTTTTTACAGTTTTGCTTATGACAAAAAAAGTGATTTACCTATTTTGAAGAATGATAATTGTTGCATAACAAGATTCATATTTCAAATTAGATTTGCATAAATTTTAATAAAGCATTATGAGGTAAATATATGAAAGCATGTGGTGATATATGTTATTTTATTTATGGAGGATGGGTGGAATTAGTGATGCCTAGGTAAATGGCTGTACATAATTGCACTTATTAGTTGGTGACCATTATAATTATTATTATTTTCATCATCATCATTATTATAACATTAACTATGCATTAGTTTCTAGTCATATTCAATTAGGTCTATTCATATTTAGAGTATTGCAAGGTTAAATTTGTAAGTAAAATATGAAACTGCAAATCTTATTAGAAATACTAATATTCATACTGACTTGATGTTTTACATTAATCATCTATCAAATCTTAATTTTATTAAGTATTGTTTATTAAGTTGTAATTATATTTAAATAGATTAATCATTTAATTATTATATTAATGACTATTTAAAACCAAAATATATAAATATTTATATAGAAAAATAGTAAAATATATATTATATATTTTTTAATATATTTAAGTTCAATGTTTTGTATTAATTTTATCTTATATCTTCATACATACATTACTAACAATGATCATTGCCTGACAAAGGACACAATCAATTAAATTTATCTAAATGTTTTAGAAAAACACTATTCACTTATGGTTACTACAAAATATTAAATTATTTTATATACACATTGCATAAAATGTAATTAGCATCAAAGTTGCTCATAAAATATATTTCATCCCTTTTGTATTGCAATATTTCTATCACAAAACCAGTTGTAGTTTAGACATAAGCAAGTCTATTTTTCCACTTTTATCAATTTTATGGTTATATTTTTATATTTTTTTAATAAAAGTAATTTATTTCATAATACCTTTATATGGGTTTCTGAAAGGGTATTGGTTATATTATGCATGCATGCAATTTGTTTCTATATTTTTTTGTGATTTTATAGTTAATTTTTTGTGCATTTTTATATAAATATTATAATATATTTTGTAATAATTCTTATATTAAAAAATCAAATTTGTAATTCTAATGACATCATAAAACTAAACTATTGTCATGAGCAATATTGGATACTGATTGCAGCACTTTTGCTACAAACCTATGTTGCATCTGTTAGGAATTAACAATAGTAAAAAAAAAAAACAAAAAAAAAAGATATTGAAATAGATTAGGGTTATGTTATATTAAATAACACTTGATAAGAAATAGATACCAATTGTGGGTTTTCACAGTATCTATTTACAGGTTGAGGAGAAAAATGATGTCATAAATTGATGAAATTCACAATAAGCTACTGCAAAAATATTTGCAAATAAATTGTTTTGTTAGCACTGCTGCCAATATTTGTCAATATTCATCATTTGATTTTAATATTAAGTTTTGTATTATATTATAATTCAATAAGTTAAACTTGAATTATTAAAAACATAAGTTTACAAATGAAAATATTCTAAAAAAATATATTTCAACTATAAAAATATTAGAAAAATAATAATTAACATAATACAAAATGAAAGCTAAAAATGTGTTTATTATTCAGTGCTAGGGAGAAACATAGACTAGCAAGTTACAAAAAGAAATTACTTAAATCTTCATTGACAGAAATTTATTTTTAAAACAGGAATGAATAAATGCAAAGCATTTTGATATGTATATAAAATAATGCTTTAAAAATTAAAATTAGTTTTTTTTTTTATTTTTTAAAATATTTAAATGATTTTATCGCAGTGTCTGGAAATACATTAACGAGAAGTTTCACAAGTCACTGTCATACTACTGACCATGTTTTTTTTGTTACTATTATGATAGAATTTGTTAACTTCTATATTTAACCATAACACATTTACATCACATGATCACTAATTCTTATGCTAGCACATTACTGTTATTAAAACAGTAAAAACTCTCCACACAGTAGTGTCACTCATCCATTGATTACTCTGTATGGAACTACTGTATGAAAAGCTTTTCATGTTTTTCATAACACATACATATAAAATAAAAGTGTAATCATGTGCATATCCATTTTTAGGAATTATAGAACAATTATTGAGTAAACATAATTATGAATTTTTAATAATTTACACAAAACTATTTTTTTTTTAATCTCAAAATCTTGAAATAATCTGACAGATGTTTATGAAACTGATTTACAAATAATTAAATCCATAAAACATATGGATGCTGGCATAAAATGACATCAGAAGGTACATTATTCATGGGGCCTGTTTAATTAATGCATAAATATTACATTAATTCTATTTCCTAGCATCAATTGAGTATCAATACTGGAAAAAATAACCATGTTGTGCAGAAAGTCAATTTAAAGTGGAGATATTAACAAAATCTTTGCAAAACAAATAGCCACATAATAAATGGAAGCTCATATTATACAGTTAATGTAAAAGAAATAACCATTTAACAATAGTTACAAGCATTTGATGAGTACAGACATGTACTCACATTGAAAACCATGTGTGAGTATACAAGACAAACCTAAGTAGTATAAAAGGCAGCACTATAATCGTTTTTAAATTTCAAATTAATCATACAAATTGTTAAATATTCCAATAAGATGAGGTATTTACCTTGCATGAATATTTATATTTTTGCAATAAAAGTCTTATCTATATATTTTTTAAACAATTCACTTATTTATGAGCCTTTGCTAATACCAAGTTCATTTTCAATATTGAAAATATTTTTTTAGGAAAGCAGTAATTAACTAGTGAATATATTGTTTTATAAATGATCTGAAGACTGATCACAATATGGAATTATTTTAATTTTATACAAACAATATAGTATTGTTATGTAGTATGTTTTTCATGATTTACATTGGAAGTGTACTGGTAGACTAACTTTATTTTCTGTAACATAGTTTATATGTATAGTTTTAAAAAGTGAATACAGAATTATTATGCATTTTAAAAAAATATAAGTAGTTTATTTATTTTAAATTATTAATGTATTGATAAGTTGAAAACAAATTAATTCTAAGAAATAAAGAAGTTTCATTTTTTATTGTAAAATAATTACTAAAAATAAAATTGACAATTTTTAAAACATTGTTGCAATAGAAACTTGGACATTTGCCAGTCAATGTATATATATATGTCCACAGATGGCGTTCTACCAAAAACACCGATCAAGCATATGTTTTGTTTACATAAACGTCAGAGTAGTATTCACTATCTCTAACTATAATTCCACTTTCAGAGATAGTGAATACTAATCTGACGTTTATGTAAACAAAACATACGCTTGATCGGTGTTTTTGGTAGAACGCCATCTGTGGACATAAATACAAGCGTTAGCAAGTTTTTTAACTTGCATTTTTGTTTTTCATATGTATATATATAAAGAGATATTCTCTGTTTGTCATCATTGAAACAGTTCAAAAAGTATTCATTTGTGCTGTTTATAAAACTTTAAGCCAGGAAAATGATTATTGATTCTCACATGCACATATATAATGCAAATAATGGGCTAAAAATAGAAACGTCAGCTTAATTTTCCATCAAAAAAAATTCATACTCATGATACACTAATGCTGAAAAGAACTTATCTCCCAGCAATGTAACTTATTATCGATGATATAATACAACCCATCACTTTAATATTACAGAAAGATTTACCATATTATTAAGTGGTATAAGAAGAAATTACTAAAGAAGAGAAGGATTAATGTAAATAGGCATATCTGATTGCCTCTATTATAAGGAATACCACATAAAATGATAAAGTCAAATAATTTATAAATTTAAATATGGAACTACAATCATTATGGACAGAGGTAACAATTTAAAATTTTCTTTATTTTAAAAGAAAAGTTATATTTTACAGAAAATTAAAAAAAAAAAGGTAAGCTGGATAAGACTGTTACAATGACTATTTTAAAATAATAGTAATTAAAATTATTTGCTGTTAAATGTGTTCTTTATTTTATTATTTTAATATAAATATGTAAATAGAAATCAGTTTTCTTGTTTTTATTCTGTCACATTAAATAAAATTATTGATATAGTTAATAATTTTGTTTGTCATAATTTTTTTCATCCAAATTACAGTTATATTTTTTTATATTACATCAATATAGTGCAATAAATGTGGAGATGATAACGATGAGGAAATATGACTGGATCTGCATAAAGGCATGCTCTTAATTTCAATACAGTCTGATGATTATCCATGACATAATATAAAAGGCTATAATAGATGTACAAATTTTCTACTTGAACCTAGATCTGATGACAGTTCAATATAAATTTCCCAATCATTAAGGGATGTTCTGAGAGCTTAACAAATCGATGGTCAGTTCACAGGCCTTGATTTTATTTTACTTTATAATTGAATTGAGGTCAGAGACAAGAGAAAGCTATTTTTGATTATCCAGACATTTGAAGATATGATATTTTAACCACTTGTTTCTCATTTAATATTTTATTAGTTACAGATTCCTTCTTTTTATTATTAACAAGGCTCCAAGCTTTGTTGGGTTAGTCATCATATAATATGAATTTCACTAATAACAGTATTGATGCTTTCTAACTATATTTCTGCTACAAAAATCTCTTAAGCAATCTCTACCCTCTATTTATATCTTTATGCTTTTCTTATCTCTCAGTTTTAGGATCAATCCAACACCAATCTTCTCAGTGGTCCATGTGTTTATTTTCTTTCCTCATTGTCCATCTATTTCTGGTGGGAACATATTTTAATGACTCTTATCTGATGTTTTTGAAAAACATCTGTTGATTTTTATGCCCATAGCAATCTTTTTTTTATTATTAATTGTTAATTACAGCCTTCTTTTTGATAATCTGTAAACATTACACTTTTACAAAATACTACATTTTAACAGTACTTTTAATATTTTAAAATATAAATTTTTAAATTGCTGTGATCTTTTTATTTTTTTGTTTTAACTTTAATTTTTGAAAACTGTGTCAGCTTTTATATCTCCCCAGTTGTAAATTGGGGGAGGAGGGAGGGAAAACTTCAAATTATATATGTGAAACAACATGTGTGTTTCAATATATATATATATATATATTGTAAAATAAGTCAGTGAGATAATGAAATAACATATAACTGTAAACAGCAGTAATCAAAATTATAATAACATAAACCCATAGAGACAGAATAAATCTACTGCTAGACATAACAACATAATAAGCTGAGGTTTATAATATTTAGCTAATCAAATGATCAGCTCAAAATATAGGCTAGCTCTTATATTCTTCTTTAAAAGATAAATACAAATATCAAATCAATAGGATAGTTCTTATATTCTGCATTAATACATAAGATAGCATGAGGAGAGTTTAAAACAACAAGCCTGAAAATCTAGTGCAGCACATTATACAAAAGATTAGGTTACTTTCAATGTTCTTTATCTAATACATTTAAAATAAAATTAAATCTTACAATAACCATAATTTTTTAAATAATGACATATCAGGCATTGGAATTCTTGCTCAAAATAATGAAAGTCTTCTACACAACATATTTCTTTTTAATTTTTTTTTATTTCAGCCATATAATTATTTCTTAAAATAATTCTGATAATCAAATCTCAGGTTGTTTCAACAATGAATTCTTCAATAGTCAATAATCTTAATCTTATTTTTTTTAAACCAACCAAAAAATGTAATCCTATTGACATATAATAATAATAATAATAATAATAATAATAATAATAATAATAATAATAATAATAATAATAATAATAATAATAATAATAATAATAATAATAATAATAATAATAATAATAATAATAATAATAATAATAATAATAATAATAATAATAATAATAATAATAATAATAATAATAATAATAATAATAATAATAATAATAATAATAATAATAATAATAATAATAATAATAATAATAATAATAATAATAATAATAATAATAATAATAATAATAATAATAATAATAATAATAATATATGATCTTACTAATAAGATAATACCTTAGTAAATTGAATAATTAGTAACTTTCAAAATAGATATAAAACATTTTATATTAAAAAATAATCATAATCTACTAGGATATCATCTGTAATATTATGAGTAGAAAATTTATTTTTTTGCTACCCTAATATTACCCCAACATATTTTATCTTCATCTTATATCAAAATAAAGTGATATTATAATAGAGGAATAAAATGATCTTATCATTTTAATTCAAGATAAGTAAAATACTCTCTATAGATGTTAACATCAACAATATAATTTAATAAAGTGACTTTTATATTATATTTTCTTGTACTCATATACTTTCTATCCATAAAGTTAATATGTGTTGTATTGTTAAATTTCTGAAAATGCAGATGAATATGAAAATAATAAGGAATGGATAAAATAATAATAAAATAATACTTATTAACAATTATGACCATGGAAAACTAAACTATAAATTACAAAATTCCACAAACAAATATAAATTTATAAATTACCATTTAAAATACTAAAAAAATAATCAGTAAATCATAAATCTTAATAATAGATTAATTATAGATTGAATCTTGTTATAGATTCAATATTTTTATCACTTTTAATAAACACGTTTTCTATTATATAGTTTCTATGTGAAATGTGAAACATATTAAATAACTTGAAACAAGATAAAATCTCACCATTCTTTGGAAGTGATAAATTTTGAAGCCATATACTTTTTTTATATCCACATGAATAATTATAAATTTACTAACAAACTTATTTTATCAGGTTGTAAATCAGCTAAGCATATCAACAAGATATACACATGGCAAACACATAGATTTGTCAAGAGTGCACATGAAGAAAGGTTGGCATAATGCATTATCTTTAAAATATATCAAAAAACTAGGATAATATATGATTAAGCATCACACATGAGTGTAAAAAAATATATCATCTAGATACACATCAAGGGATTGAAAAAGCAAAGGCAAAATAAAATGATGGCATCCACTTAGATAAGTACATACCCAAGAGGCAATAACTATGTAGGACATTGTTTCCAGTCATAAAATTATGAGAATAAATAACCAAAAAAAGTTGTCTAAATATAGCATTTTACATCCTTAATATCACAGATACATAATAAAACTCACTGGCATAATAAAACAATGCATAACATAAGGATCACCCTACTATCTCATATAATCCCAACAATTAAATAATGCGAAAAACTGATAAATATAAAAAATATAGCAAAACATAGCTAAGCATTTAAAATTGTGTAAAATATACAGCAACTTAGTGAGCTCTTCCAAACATATATTCACATTCTAAATTAATTCTAAAGAGGGTAATTTTAATATTCGTTATATTTTTTTACTCTGATAATGTTCTGAGAACTTAACATGAAAAGCATGTTAAACCTATACATAAAATAATACATTTAAAATAAAATGAATATAAAGCTTATAAAATTAATATTAAAACTAAATATTTCATACCCATTTACCAAATTAAAAAACAGTTCTTAAATCTTGCTTTTCACACTATTATACAGGATACAGTCAAATAAATGATATTGGACACCCTCTGGATGTCATTGATAATTAAATCAATAAACAGCAATTAAAATATAAGGTAAGCCAAAATTAAACTTATTGGCATGAATAAGATAGCCATTAAATAAGCTGAGTAAAATAAATATTACAAATATCTTAATTAATATTTTGGACAGTAATATAATAAGCATTGTAATTTTTTATAAACACACTGAGTAAATAATATTAATATTTTCTTCTGTAAGATGCAATCTGCCATTTCATGAAGAATATAATTGTAGGGCACATATATTTCAAATAGAACCTGGTAAAGAATAATAAATATTCTTATAGAACAATGTATTTTGAGTAAAATAATTTGGAGCAAACAATATCAGCATTTAACTTGCAGATATTATTAGAAATAAATGCATAATATGGTATATTTACTTCATAAAACATTTTTGTACAAGTAGTGTATAATATTATTTGAAAATGTAGCATGTATTCCATTTTATAAATAATGAAACAAATGTTTTATTCCTCTGATATAATTCCAGTGCCATAAATTTTAAAATGAGCGTACATAAAAATATATGTAGAAAAAAATATTAATTATTTTAATAAGCATTGATATGTTTTTAATTAATATTTCTAAATTCCTTTATCATTTACAGAGTCTTAGCATTTTACCTACCAGTTAAAATTTAATAAATAAATTAAATTAAGCTAAAAAAGAATGTTCTGGAAAATGATAAAAATATTCAAGATTTTAAATAAAATACTGCATCGAGAATCTTTGTAAAAATAGCATATAAATTATTTACAAAACTCATGAAAACTAGTTTAAATTCTATTATTTGATAACTAAAGTGCATTCTTTCCTGATGCTACTCATAAAGTTGTATCAACATCATCATGATGAACATCATCTTTATTCATCTCTACGATGTAGAGTAAATATTTTTGTTTATAGTCATTATGTCCACTTCACATTACAAAACGTGATAGTTACATACTCAAGATATATATCATACATATATCCCCCAAACATTATGATACATACCAAACACTGAAAAAATTCATTCAATAAATTTCAACATTTCAATAAATAAAAAAAATAAACGAAATATTGTTATCTAATGATGTCCATTCTGAATAGCAAGTTAAATTATTACTCAAGATGGCATATATATATTATTATAAGCTAGTAATAGTATGATGTAATCTCAGTGTTGTGTTATATATATTTGAACTCATACATTCAAGCTCTTATGGCTACTCATTCTTTTTAATGATATGTAAAGTATATATTATTTCATTATTTACTGATGATACTCATAAAGAAATTCTCAAATTATCATGATAATAATAATCACATTTACCCAACCCTAAATTAGAGTAAATATTTTTATTTATTTAATGATATTATGTTATATATAGAGTAAGTTAAAAACAAACTCTTATGAAGCTTCAAAAATACCCTCAACCTCAGACCGCAGTTTCTGCCTCTAGCGTCATCAGTGAGGTGCTAGGGAATAAAAATACTAGAACTAGTCCAGCATTTTATCAATGCCTAACTATTGAGAGGAAAATCTGAAACTTTCAGACATTTAAATGTCCAAAAATCCAGCTATCTAACTCAAATAGCCGTATGGGACTGAACTAAGTTCAGATACACCATATATTAATAGCTCTAGCAATATAAAATTGCTTAAGCATTAATAGCAAAAAACTAAAATTATATTGATAAAAAATCAAGTCAGATGACCTAATTTTAATAAAGCTCCTATTTACAAATGTTATATATAGAGTAAGTTAAAAACAAACTCTTATGAAGCTTCAAAAATACCCTCAACCTCAGACCGCAGTTTCTGCCTCTAGCGTCATCAGTGAGGTGCTAGGGAATAAAAATACTAGAACTAGTCCAGCATTTTATCAATGCATAACTATTGAGAGGAAAATCTGAAACTTTCAGACATTTAAATGTCCAAAAATCCAGCTATCTAACTCAAATAGCCGTATGGGACTGAACTAAGTTCAGATACACCATATATTAATAGCTCTAGCAATATAAAATTGCCAAAGCATTAATAGCAAAAAACTAAAATTATATTGATAAAAAATCAAGTCAGATGACCTAATTTTAATAAAGCTCCTATTTACAAATGTTATATATAGAGTAAGTTAAAAACAAACTCTTATGAAGCTTCAAAAATACCCTCAACCTCAGACTGCGGTTTCTGCCTCTAGCGTCATCAGTGAGGTGCTAGGGAATAAAAATACTAGAACTAGTCCAGCATTTTATCAATGCCTAACTATTGAGAAGAAAATCTGAAACATTCAGACATTTAAATGTCCAAACATCCAGCTATCTAACTCAAATAGTCGTATGGGACTGAACTAAGTTCAGATACACCATATATTAATAGCTCTAGCAATATAAAATTGCCAAAGCATTAATAGAAAAAACTAAAATTAAATTGATAAAAAATCAAGTCAGATGACCTAATTTTAATAAAGCTCCTATTTACAAATGTTATATATAGAGTAAGTTAAAAACAAACTCTTATGAAGCTTCAAAAATACCCTCAACCTCAGACCACGGTTTCTGCCTCTAGCGTCATCCATGAGGTGCTAGGGAATAAAAATACTAGAACTAGTCCAGCATTTTAGCAATGCCTAACTATTGAGAAGAAAATCTGAAACTTTCAGACATTTAAATGTCCAAAAATCCAGCTATCTAACTCAAATAGCCGTATGGGACTGAACTAAGTTCAGATATACCATATATTAATAGCTCTAGCAATATAAATTTGCCAAAGCATTAATAGCAAAAAACTAAAATTATATTGATAAAAAATCAAGTCAGATGACCTAATTTTAATAAAGCTCCTATTTACAAATGTTATATATAGAGTAAGTTAAAAACAAACTCTTATGAAGCTTCAAAAATACCCTCAACCTCAGACCGCAGTTTCTGCCTCTAGCGTCATCAGTGAGGTGCTAGAGAATAAAAATACTAGAACTAGTCCAGCATTTTATCAATGCCTAACTATTGAGAAGAAAATCTGAAACATTCAGACATTTAAATGTCCAAACATCCAGCTATCTAACTCAAATAGCTGTATGGGACTGAACTAAGTTCAGATACAGCATATATTAATAGCTCTAGCAATATAAAATTGCCAAAGCATTAATAGCAAAAAACTAAAATTAAATTGATAAAAAATCAAGTCAGATGACCTAATTTTAATAAAGCTCCTATTTACAAATGTTATATATAGAGTACGTTAAAAACAAACTCTTATGAAGCTTCAAAAATACCCTCAACCTCAGACCGTGGTTTCTGCCTCTAGCGTCATCAGTGAGGTGCTAGGGAATAAAAATACTAGAACTAGTCCAGCATTTTATCAATGCCTAACTATTGAGAAGAAAATCTGAAACTTTCAGACATTTAAATGTTCAAAAATCCAGCTATCTAACTCAAATAGCCGTATGGGACTGAACTAAGTTCAGATACACCATATATTAATAGCTCTAGCAATATAAAATTGCCAAAACATTAATAGCAAAAAACTAAAATTAAATTGATAAAAAATCAAGTCAGATGACCTAATTTTAATAAAGCTCCTATTTACAAATGTTATATATAGAGTAAGTTAAAAACAAACTCTTATGAAGCTTCAAAAATACCCTCAACCTCAGACTGCGGTTTCTGCCTCTAGCGTCATCAGTGAGGTGCTAGGGAATGAAAATACTAGAACTAGTCCAGCATTTTATCAATGCCTAACTATTGAGAAGAAAATCTGAAACATTCAGACATTTAAATGTCCAAACATCCAGCTATCTAACTCAAATAGCCGTATGGGACTGAACTAAGTTCAGATACAGCATATATTAATAGCTCTAGCAATATAAAATTGCCAAAGCATTAATAGCAAAAAACTAAAATTAAATTGATAAAAAATCAAGTCAGATGACCTAATTTTAATAAAGCTCCTATTTACAAATGTTATATATAGAGTACGTTAAAAACAAACTCTTATGAAGCTTCAAAAATACCCTCAACCTCAGACCGCGGTTTCTGCCTCTAGCATCATCAGTGAGGTGCTAGGGAATAAAATACTAGAACTAGTCCATAATTTTATCAATGCCTAACTATTGAGAAGAAAATCTAAAACTTTCAGACATTTAAATGTCCAAAAATCCAGCTATCTAACTCAAATAGCCGTATGGGACTGAACTAAGTTCAGATACACCATATATTAATAGCTTTAGCAATATAAAATTGCTAAAGCATTAATAGAAAAAAACTAAAATTAAATTGATAAAAAATCAAGTCAGATAACCTAATTTTAATAAAGCTCCTATTTACAAATGTTATATATAGAGTAAGTTAAAAACAAACTCTTATGAAGCTTCAAAAATACCCTCAACCTCAGACCGTGGTTTCTGCCTCTAGCGTCATCAGTGAGGTGCTAGGGAATAAAATACTAGAACTAGTCCAGCATTTTATCAATGCCTAACTACTGAGAAGAAAATCTGAAACTTTCAGACATTTAAATGTCCAAAAATCCAGCTATCTAACTCAAATAGCCGTATGGGACTGAACTAAGTTCAGATACACCATATATTAATAGCTCTAGCAATATAAAATTGCCAAAACATTAATAGCAAAAAACTAAAATTAAATTGATAAAAAATCAAGTCAGATTACCTAATTTTAATAAAGCTCCTATTTACAAATTTTATATATAGAGTAAGTTAAAAACAAACTCTTATGAAGCTTCAAAAATACCCTCAACCTCAGACCGCGGTTTCTGCCTCTAGTGTCATCAGTGAGGTGCTAGGGAATAAAAATACTAGAACTAGTCCAGCATTTTATCAATGCCTAACTATTGAGAAGAAAATCTGAAACTTTCAGACATTAAAGTTTCAGATTTTCATCTCAATAGTTAGGCATTGATAAAATGCTGGACTAGTTCTAGTATTTTTATTCCCTATCACCTCACTGATGATGATAGAGGCAGAAACCGCAGTCTGAGGTTGAGGGTATTTTTGAAGCTTCATAAGAGTTTGTTTTTAACTTACTCTATATATAACATTTGTAAATAGGAGCTTTATTAAAATTAGGTCATCTGACTTGATTTTTTATCAATTTAATGATATTATGTTCAAATATTGCTTCTGATTAAATTAAGTTCAGTATATATACAGGCACAGACATCGTTACATTGTTTTTTTTATTAGTAAACATGAAAAAAATAAAAGTTCACAAATAAAACTTTTTTTTTTTTTAAGAATTAAAAATTGAAAATTAAAATAAGTATAATAAACTCGTATCTATATAATCGCACAGATGAAAAAAAATATTAAAATAAAACTTTATTAAAAAAAAAGAAAAAGTATTTTAAAACTAAATTGTCAGTAAAGATTTAAAGATAAAAATATATCTAAGTTTGTACAAAACAAATTAATTAATGTTATTGAAAAAATGGAAATGATAAATTAAATTAGTCAAATGTAAACTAGCCTTTGGCATTTAAATGTATAAGCAATGCTCAGATAGGAAAACAATAGAAACTAATAGCAAATGAGAGAAATCCATCGGGAAATCGGACCTCAATGGAATGATCATCATGAATGATGATGTAATGTCCATTGACTCGTAAAGATAATATAAAAGGAAAAGTTTGGAAATTATTAGTTAGTTATTACGATGTGACTATATGTGTTAGTGCGGAGTTGAAGGAGAAAGGATTGAAAAGACACACTCTTCAATCCCTTCAATTTTGTTAAAAAAAGAAATGACATTGTTTTTCTACATTAAGGACCACCTAAACTAAAAGACCTCTGGATAAATAAAAAAACAATGGCTAACTCAACGAATCTCTTTAGGACAGCATGGGAATTCACATTCAAATGGCAAGCAATGGATAAAAATGAACTGTTTAAAATCATTTTGATGATATGTGTTACTGTGGAGTTGAGGGAGAAGGGATTGAAAAGACACACTCTTCAATTCCTTCAGTTCTGCTAGGAAAGAAAAAGAAATGAACTATCATTTTCTACATTGAGGACCAGCTGGAGTAAAAAACCTCTGGATGAATAAATAAAATGGCCAACAGAATACCAATCTTTTTAGGACGGCATGGGAATTCATGTTCAAATGACAAGCAACAGATAAAGCTGGACATTTTAAAAATCGTAAGAACTTTATATTCATTTGAAAACAATCAGAACTCTAAATTCTAAACCTTTTAGTAAATAATACAAATAGAATCTTCTCTGACCAACGTAAATTAATATTAATAATGTAATTTGATGTATTTTTTTTCATTTAAAATCATTTCCATTTTTTTTGTTAAGTTTTTATAATGATTTTTGTTTTTCGATAAATTAAATTATATAAATGTTAAACTTAAGTTGGGTGTGAATGGCTGTATAGATTTGTAAAGTTATATTAGTGGAGGGTAATTTTACATTATTTGTGTCATTGTTGAATTGGGTCAATGGATTGGATATATTTGTGTAAATAGTAAATGTAGCATGAGTTTCGCTACATGGAGAATTGCTGTATACACCACATCAAACCTTTGCCTATGGATGGCATTGTAAGTCAGCAAAAAGAATCACGGTCCCTTCCTATGAAGTTTTTATTTTATTGCTCTTCTTGCCATACAAATGTCATAATCCTGTATTGGACAAGAGTCAATGTCTTTTCTAACTATACTGTTCAGATGTCCATTCCTGACAGTATAGTATATTTGTGCTGTTGTATTTTCATGCTACATTGAATACATAAATGTATTATATGAATTGACATGAGTTTGACTGTGAACTTTTAGCCTAGGGTTAAATAGGGATAGAATATTTTCTTTTCAAATGTGAATCTATGTAGTCTATTCATACTCGACACCCTAAATACAATTGCATTAAATTTAAGTAGAGTATATATGTTTGCATGGATTCGTTATCGGTTAATTATGTTTTGGTTTTCATATTTGATCAAAATATATAGACATTTGGTAAATAATGATACCTTATGGTGAGTATCTAAAATGTCTTTATTCGGATGTCTTTTAAGTTATTGCTGTCAATGCGGGCATCTTACGATGAATGCTATTGGATTTCTTGTGAATTCTTTCATGAAATTCCACCAATGATTTTATATTTTGATCAGTTATGTTTATTTTGAAATGTTTTTAACCGTGTAATATATGTAATTGATCTATACTCAACATTATAAAACAAACTTTCATGAATCCATCTGTGCAAACTTAATTAAAATGTAAACTTATAATATTATAAAAATTAAAATGTAAATTTAAATTCTAAAATCAAACTAAAATCTAAAATAAACAAACTAAAATAAAAATGTTAAATTTTATATATATGTGCGTAAATAAATGTTTGTATGTTAATTACTGGCAGTGGCTTATTTTTTTTTTAAAAAAATATTCTTAGATAAGAATTTATTGTAAATATAAATCTCTGCTGTTCCATTGAGCTAGTGACAATTGGCTAATGACCGGATATCAAAATATATAAAATAAAATAAAAAATTTTTTGACTTACATATCTGCCTACTTTATAAATTTTTCTAGGTTCAAATGCCTAGATGGCACCCTGTAGTGCAGTTTATGTTAGCATGCTAAATCCAGATCATTCTAACTGGCTACCCAACTTGGGCCGATCTTTAATAATCCATAAATAACCTGTGCAATTTTTTTTTTCAAAATGAAATGGGTTTATCTGTTTACGTAAAGTTGATACTTTAAATCTTATAAAAACACTGCCAGAAAGAAATTGCACATATATTAAACACGAGAAAGTATTAATGATTTTAAATTGTATTTTGTTAAAAAGAAAGTCAAAAGGTTGCAATTAATATGTTTTTTTGTTTGTTAATATATATTATGCTGTAACATGTATAGGTGCACACAGCCACATAAGTTTATGATCGCAAATGTAGTACCTTATGATGAGTACTGTTTGGGAATTTACTTCAGTGTAATCCTATGTAAGCATTTCAATCAGTCATAAATAAGTTGGTTGTATTTATAATTGTGCTGCAAAAATACACATTTAAACCCATTATTTCTTAAAACATATTTACCTCAGTGCAACCGTTTTAAATAAATCATTTATAAAATTTTCTTGTCATGCCATATGTAAAAATAAAATGTATAAAAAAAAATAGAACGCTTGGGGGGAGGAGGCATAGACATAAATGGTCCTTAGGAAAACAATAGTCAACATTTTTTTTTTGTATATAATCTTTGTAAAAATTACTAACCGAATGTTTTTGTAAATGTCTTCGTTAATCATGTACCGTAACTACTAACTCTAAGTAAAATATTTTTTTGTTTATTTTTTTTTAAGCAAGTTTACTGATATGTAATGGGCACAGACGTCGTTACATTGTTTTTTTTTATTAGTAAACATGAAAAAAATAAAAGTTTGCAAATAAAACTTTTTTTTTTAAGAATTAAAAATTGAAAATTAAAATAAGTATACTAAACTCGTATCTATATAATCACACAGATGAAAAAAATTATTAAAATAAAACTTTATTAAAAAAAAGAAAAAGTATTTTAAAACTAAATTGTGAGTAAAGATTTAAAGATAAAAATATATCTAAGTTTGTACAAAACAAATCGATTAATGTTATTGAAAAAATGGAAATGATAAATTTAATTAGTCAAATGTAAACTAGCCTTTGGGCATTTAAATGTATAAGCAACGGTCAGATAGGAAAACAATAGAAACTAATAGCAAATGAGAGAAATCCATTGGGAAATTGGACCTCAATGGAAGGATTATCATCAAAGATGATGTAATGTCCATTGTATCCTAAAGGTAATATAAAAGGAAAAGTTTAGAAATTATTAGTTAGTTATTATGATGTAACTCTATGTGTTAGTGCAGAGTTGAAAAAGAAAAGATTGAAATGACTCACTCTTCAATCCCTTCAGTTTTGTTAAAAAAAGAAATGACATCATTTTTTCTACATTAAGGACCAGCTAAACTAAAAGACCTCCAGATAAATAAAAAACCAATGGCTAACTCAACCAATCTCTTTAGGACGGCATGGGAATTCATGTTCAAATGGTAAGCAACGGATAAAAATGAACTGTTTAAAACCATAAGTAACGATATGTGTTAGTGCGGTGTTGAAAGAGAAGGGATTGAAAAGATGCACTCTTCAATCCCTTCAGTTATGCTAGGAAAGAAAGAGAAATGAACTATCATTTTCTACATTGAGGACCAGCTGGAGTAAAAAAACCTCCGGATGAATAAATAAAATGGCCAACAGAATACCAATCTTTTTAGGATGACATGTTAATTCACATTCAAATGGCAAGCAACAGATAGAGCTGGATGTTTTAAAAATCGTAAAACCTTTATATTCATTTGAAAACAATCAGAACTCTAAATTCTATACCTTTTAGTAAATAATACAAATAGAATCCAATCTGACCAATGTAAATAAATATTAATAATGTAATTTGATGTATTTTTTTTTTTATTTAAAATCATGTCCATTTATTTTTTTTTGTTCTTTTAAGTTTTTATAATGATTTTTGTTTTTCAATAAATTAAATTATATAAATGTTAAAATTAAGTCAGGCGTGAATGGCTGTATAGATTTGTAAAGTTATATTAGGGGAGGGTAATCTTAGGTTATTTGTGTCATTGTTGAATTGGGTCAATGGATTGGATATATTTGTGTAATTATTAGATGTAGTATGAGTTTTGCTACGTGCTAATCACTGTATACACCACACCAACCCTTTGCCTATGGATGGGATTGTAAGTTGGCAAAAAGAATTGTGGTCCCTTCCTATGGAGTTTTTATTTTATTGTTCTTCTTGCCATACCGATGTCATATTCCTGTATTGGACAAGAGTCAATGTCTTCTCTAACTATACTGTTCAGATGTCCATTCCTGACAGTATAGTATATTTGTGATGTTGTATTTTCATGCTACATTGAATACATAAATGTATCAGATGGGTTGACTTGAGTTTGACTGCAAACTTTTAGCCTAGGGTTAAATAGGGATAGAATATTTACTTTTCAAATGCGAATCTATGTAGTCTTTCATACTCGACACACTAAATAAAATTGCATTAAATTTAAGTTGGGTATATACGTTTGCATCGATTTGTTATTGGTTAATTATGTTTTGGTTTTCATATTTGATCAAAATATATAAACATTCGGTAAATAATGATACCTTACAGTGAGTATCTAAAATGTATTTATTCGGATGTCTTTTAAGTTATTGGTGTCAATGTGGGCATTTTACGATGAATGCTATTGGGTTTTTTGTGAATTCCCTCATGCAATTCCACCAATGATTTTATATTTTGATCAGTTATGTTTATTTTGAATGTTTTAACCATGTAATCTATGTAACTGATCTACACTCAACATTATAAAACAAACTTTCATAAATCCATCTGTGCGAACTTAATTAAAATGTAAACTTATAATATTATAAAAATTAAAATGTAAATTTAAATTCTAAAATCAAATTAAAATGTAAACTAAACATACTAAAATAAAAATGTTAAATTTTATATTTATGTGCATAAATAAATGTTTGTATGTTAATTACTGGCAGTGGCTTATTTTATTCTTTTTTTAAAATATTCTTAGATAAGAATTTATTGTAAATATAAATCTCTGCTGTTCCATTGCGCTAGTGACAATGGGCTAATGACCGGATATCAAAATATATAAAATAAAATATTTTTTTTTACTTACGTATCTGCCTACTTTATAAATTTTTCTAGGTTCAAATGCCTAGATGGCGACCTGTAGTGCACATGACATTAAGGTATCAATCTGGATTATTATAATATATATATATATGGTTACTAGATGGAGCTTACCAATAGTTGTAAACAAGCATTGTTTTTATAAGTACCAAAAGAACTAGAATTCGAAATTTCTACTGTTATCCCTACTTCCAGACAAACTATGTTTGAGCTTATGACTCACATCAGTGGAGGGCTAGGAGTGTAGAAACTAGATCTAAAATACTAACTCAAAAGCTAGCACTTATAAAACACGTTTCTATCAATTTGATAGCATGAATTTATCAGACATGTAAATGTTTTAATATCCTGCATTATAAACATATGGGTCTGAATTCAGCTCAGTTTCAAAATATAGTAATATTAAATACTATATGGGACAAAATTGCTCAGCTAAATTTAATGTTGGATTCAGAACCCCATCATGTGAACAAGCTTACTACCAACACAATACACAAAATTTTAACATCGGTCATGCCCAATGTGGCCCATGTTGTAAACTACAGCTGAAAAGACTGTCCATTTGTATATTATGGTGAGACTAGGGCAAATTTTAGAACCAAGATAACCCAACATTCATTAATATATAAAATAATCTAAGATAAAGTTTTAAGATGTTTATTCTTGGCCACAGTTGTAATTCAATTGTTTTTAAAACTACATGGAAAGAAGGAAACAATTTCAAGCATTAAATAACGAGGTGTGGATCATTACACACAATATATATGTAACAAACCAAAAATCAAATAGCATTCAAATAAGCATAATTTTTTTTTAGAAAACTAATTATGAATATGATGTGAAAGCATTGGAAATATACTTGGTGCAATAAATCTTACTAAATTTTATTTTTAAATTCTATTATACTATTTTTAAATTAATAGTTATATTGATTGACGTTGAATATATATATATATATTATTCAACTTGAAAGGTGTAGTGAAAAACGTAAAATTAAAAAGGCAATGATGATATCTAGGAATAGAGGTGATTTAATGAATAAATTATCGGCTAATATAAAGACTACAGAATTGTGGGAAATTTGAATAGATTGAATGATGGGTAATGGACGTTTTTATTTTTTGTTTTTTATTTATTTATTTTTTTTTTTTTTTTGGTTTGTCGACTCTAGAACATGCAGCATATAATTGTCCATGTGAGAAGCAATCCTTGTCTAGATCTAAACTGCACAAGTCTAAAGTTTGGCCCTGAACTTTGTTGATGGTGATTGCAATTGCCAATAGAATTGGGAATTGCAATCTCTCACATGAAATAATTAAATCAAAACGAAAATAAATTGAAATCTATGAAAATTCAATTTAACAATGCAATTGATAACATTGAAATTGAATCGTAAAATATTTAGTATAGCGTTTGTTGCTTTTACGTCCAACAGATGTTGCTGCATAAAATATTTAGTATAGGGTGAGTTGCTTTTACGTCCAATAGATAGTGCTGTTTTTTTTTAAAAAAAGCATGTTTTACCCGTCACAGGTATATAATAATGGGCTTATAAATAGTAGAAATATAAAAACAAGCGCGTATTCGAACGCAACGTTGTGTCAAAATTTCAAAGCAATCGGTGAACATCTTTCAGAGATTTAAGATTTTGATCAAACGAACATTTACATTTTTATTTATATAGATATATAATTATTTAATCACGTATATATAATTATATAATTACGTATATTGGTTTGAAAAAGTACAGACATTTTCATGTCATGACTGTGGCTTGGATTTAAACTCTGACTGTACATATCACTGTTATGATGGTGAATATCATTTAGTCACTTAAGCTTATATCTAGTTATATAATTAATATTCGGTAGTAAACTACCTAAAAACACCTTTAGTTTTAATTTATTTTATATACATTTTTGCATATTAAAATATTTGATTATAAAATTCTCTATAGAAATATTTTCAGGAATTTATTTACTTTAACCTTAAAACACTCTCATATTATATTCCAGTTTTATTAATAATTCACCAGTCTTAATATATTCAGTAAAGAATGCTTAAATCATCTATTATAGGAAATATTTATTAAGATATTTGCATATTTTTATAAAAATTGAAATTTCTATAATAACAAATTAATCATCTTTTCTAAAACCTCTAATAATTTGTAAAACAGTATTAATTGACATCTGCATATATAAAAAAATATAAATATAATTTTATTTAAAATATATTATGAACGCAGAAGAAGTGCACCACTATTTATTTTATAAAATTTATGAATTAATATTACAAATTATAAAATATATTTTATAAAATAGATCAGTTATTAATTAAACTATAACTCGCTTCTATCTAAATTTGAAAATTATATTTTTATTATTCCCTTCTCCACATATTATGCCTAGTTTAAACCATATTAGCATGAGAACTAGACATATAAGAAAATATGAGTATAATGAAATAGAGTAAATATAAATATAATAATAGAGCAGACTGGCTATGATAAGCATGAGCATGAGTATATTGATAGTGTATAGATAAAATAGGTTACAGTGCACTAAAGACATTCTACTACATTACCACTAGATCTCTTTCATTCTAACATTATGTAAAACATAAAAATTAAGATAACTTTCAATACATGAAAGACAAACTGGCACTATACAAGACAATTAATAATCATGAGGGCATCTGTCTAGGAAATGTTCATGAAACTAGCAACCTGAGATGGATGATAGATGCATAAAGACATAGAAGATTGAATGGGTAATGAAGAGCAAATAAAAATTAATGTGAATGAATAGTGAACAGACCTAAAAATGAGATGAAAAAAATGACAATGTGTTAAGATAAAGAATAATTAAATAGTGATCAATGATGGATGAATAAATGATGCTGGTATAATAAAATGAGATGATGACAAAACTAAAAGAAAATAGAGATATAGATGCATTATTGCAACAATGTAGATGATGATAAATGAGTTCATGAAATACTAATCTGATGCTACTAAAATAATAACAAGTGATTCTAAGTTTAAGTAAGCATAGAAAGTGTTTAAATCTTTAGGATTTTAATAAATCAATAAAAATAATAAGAGTAAAGATAACAGTCTAAGGTAAAGTGTACCAAATAACTTAAGAAATGAAATCTAACAAACAAAATCAAAGTTTAACCTTATTAATCAATAATTTCTCACAGTTTATATAATTTTAAGTTTTAACAATTTCATAATGTATAACTGAATCAGGCAGAGCGATTTTATGATTATCCAAATACTGAAAATTAAAATAAATTATATTACAAACAGGGAATTAATAAAATATATCTAATTCTTTTACTAGTAATAACAAAGATAAAATCTAAATTAAAAAAAAAAAAACGCACCAAGTCCACAATAATAATGTAAACATAACAATCATATTAACCATTAGATAATTTTAAAATGTTTTGATCAAAGTAGCAACAATAATAATGGGGTAATATAAACATCTTATAGGGATAATTTAAAGTTAACATCTTTTATCAGTATGTCTAACTTTAGTGAATGATAGTATCCTATAATTTATTAAGATAATATTATTTAAAACCAAATATTTAGTTTTTAAGATATCATTTTCAAATAGCATCTCTGCTTAATATCAGCAATATTTAAATCAATCAATACTATAATTTTATATGCTCTAAATATAAAAATATAGTACAATTTATTAATGATATATTAAACATATATAGTAAAATTAATCATATTGAGTGGTGACGATGGTGATACTTTTTCAAATTCATAAAAGAAAATTATATGAAAACTAGCATGAAGATATCTAGTTAAATCAAACTTATGTTACATTTGTGCATTTTACAGTATTATTATTTACACTTATTTTATTTACATTTTTCTAGCTTACGATAGAATGACAGCCTGTTAAGCTAAATTGTGCAGACACTGTGAGAATGTTGTTAATAAATGAATACCTTCGAACAACCACATGATATAGTATTTATATAAGAGTAAAAGGAATCCCTCTTACTCCTACAACTCAAATGATTATATATGAGCAAATCTAAAGTAGTTTTAATGAAGGTGTGACTACATAATAGTCACTTTAAATTACTATATATAATGTCTGTATGAATGGCGCGAATGAAATTTTCTAGAATTTACTGAACGCCACTCCAAACGAAACTAAATCATATACGAATAAGCATTTATTTTATAATGTCTTGTGTGCGATTATGATTACGATAGAATGACAGCCTGTTAAGCTAAATTGTGCAGACGCTGTGAGACTGTTGTTAATAAATGAATACCTTCGAACAACCACATGATATAGTATTTATATAAGAGTAAAAAGAATCCCTCTTACTCCTACAACTCAAATGATTATATATGAGCAAATCTAATTGCATGCAAGACGTTATAAAATAAATGCTTATTCGTATATGATTTAGTTTCGTTTGGAGTGGCGTTCAGTAAATTCTAGAAAATTTCATTCGCGCCATTCATACAGACATTATATATAGTAATTTAAAGTGACTATTATGTAGTCACGGTTTTGTTACAACTACTTTAGATTTGCTCATATATAATCATTTGAGTTGTAGGAGTAAGAGGGATTCCTTTTACTCTTATATAAATACTATATCATGTGGTTGTTCGAAGGTATTCATTTATTAACAACATTCTCACAGCGTCTGCACAATTTAGCTTAACAGGCTGTCATTCTATCGTAATTATAATCGCACGCAAGACGTTATAAAATAAATGCTTATTCATATATGATTTAGTTTCATTTGGAGTGGCGTTCAGTAAATTCTAGAAAATTTCATTCGCGCCATTCATACAGACATTATATATAGTAATTTAAAGTAACTATTATGTAGTCACGCCTTCGTTACAACTACTTTAGATTTGCTCATATATAATCATTTGAGTTGTAGGAGTAAGAGGGATTCCTTTTACTCTTATATAAATACTATATCATGTGGTTGTTCGAAGGTATTCATTTATTAACAACATTCTCACAGCGTCTGCACAATTTAGCTTAACAGGCTGTCATTCTATCATAATTATAATCACATGCAAGACATTATAAAATAAATGCTTATTCGTATTTTTCTAGCTTATTATCCAGTTTCTATTTAATAAATAGTAGGCTGTCAATATTTAATACTAGGCCCTTTAAGATAATGAATAGTCCTGAAAGCAATAATAATTATATTTATTTTACTATATAAGAAGACTATGACTTTTTAACTCTATTGATCCAAGATGTTGGACTGGTAATATTATTCAAATCTGTTTAAAATAAATCAATATCACTGTAACTTTTAATTTTATTTCCTAATAACATATCATAAAACTTTTCTATAACTCTATTGAAAATTTTGGTACACTAATACTAAACTAAGAGTATGAAACAATAAATACAGTATGCATATTTGAGATCACTTTGAGCTGACAAATAAACAGGTATAATAATATAGTACTATGCACTAAAACTTAACAGAGACATTACTATTTAGTATCATTGTTTGTCTGGTGCTGACATGCTTCCACAGATCTAATTCACACCATCTTAAGGATGATGGTTTTTGTCACTAAATATTAAACCATTAAATATTAATGGGGTGAAATTGAACATCATATGTAATATATCCATAAGTATAGCAGTGCTTTTACAAGGCAACAAAGTAAGTAAGTAAGCTAGACCATGATCATTTCATGACTTCAGATGATCTACTATTTTGTTGCTACCATTTCAAACACCTACAAGGATCTGAGGAGAAAAGGGCAGTTAATCCTTTATTTAAGAAAATATGCAGAAAAGGGCAGTTAATCCTTTATTTAAGAAAATATGCAAAAATCTTTCATAACAATATAGGCCTTAATAAGGCTAACAGTCCATGGGCATCATAGACAATTTACCCAGGTTAAGGAACGTTGTACACCTAATATGAGATGACATGGATATAAAAATAAATAACAAATAAATCAACACATAATATCAATTTTCTAACATGGCAGCAATTAAACCTTACAAATAAAACATTTACCTCATAAGTGTAAACACTAAACAAACAGAATATAATCATTAACTAAAACATGGAAATTAAAATAGTAATTATCATCTCGAAAGTGATGGACATAATACTAAATTTTTTTAGATTTAATCAAAATTGAATTTTACCTTCTGTGATCATTTCGTAATTGTAGCTTAATAAAGTTTAACAATTTATCTTAAATGATTTTACATTCCTTGTGATCACTTTTGTCAGTAAAAACATATGCCTAGGTCTAAACATTACTGTTAATCTCTTTTGTTTTATGAGAATGTCAGCTGATGGACCTATGAACATTAAACATGTGTAGTATTATAGTAATGTACACATTAGAATGAAAAAAAATATTAGATAAGGTACCTTTATGTTTCTTCTATGAAGAAAGGACAAACTAGAGCATAATGATTTAAAACTGTAGAGTTATTTGAACGCTTTGTAATGAACTTTGCTGTTTAATAATATCACAATTAGTTTACATTTCCCATCACATTTCTCTTCCATAAATATCACAATTAGTTATCCTTTCCTTATTGTCTGCCCCAATTGAATTATAGAGAGACATCAACTTCCGCTCTTAACTTCTAATACATAACAAGCATGGAAAATTATCCTTCATAAAAACAAACTTATAAAATTTACAATTTATCACAAATATTTGTAAATATGTATTTCCACTATTTCTTATTATGATCATATATTCTGGATACTTCAATAATATTTATGAGTCAAATTGTTATTAAGGAAATTGCCAAATCACTAAATAATTATGATCTTTTTTTTTCTTCTTTTGAAGACATTTAACACTTTTAAAACTAAAAGAAAATACAACACTGAAGAAGAACATTGATTTCAGTTATTATTAATGTATATAATTATTTAATTTTATAGCACAATTTATCTACTTAATTAAATACTCTATTGTATTTTTAAAATTCACAATATTATTAATATTATATAAATTTGAAATTAAGGTGAATAGTGAAATAATATTGGTAAAATAATATTTTATTGAATAATCATGACAATTCTACCAAATCCAAACAATATTATAAACAGTCTTTCTGTAAATTTGAGGTAATTCATAACATTTTATATCAAAAATTTTAAGTAAATATACTTTAAGATCTCTAGAATTTTTAGTCTATTTACTCATAATTAATGAAACTCAGACTGGTATGGGATATTATTACTAATTTAAGTGTATTAAATTATTTTAAATTGTTTCCAGCATATTCCATTCATTTTATAATGCTAAATAAAAAAATATGGTATTTATGTCTAGTTTTCAATAGCATTTCAATTTAATAAAAGTATTTTATGAATATAATAGGAAAATTATTCAGCAAGTAAAGTTAGATATAACTAATAAGGCAGTTCAATTTTAATTTATGTTGTGAATGGAATTTCCAAAATAATTATCTTTCAAAATTTTAAATTCACAAAAGCAACATTCATTACATATTTTAAGGCTGTTATAAATTAAATAATTATAAAGTAATTTATGAAAATTAATGTAAATGAATACCTTATTTCTATATTTGAGTTTATCCTTCAAAACCATTTCTTGTTTAAGGTTTGATCTCATCAATTACAATTTCAAATTATCGTTTGATAGTCAGAATGCATTCTTTTCTGAATGCAAGTCAGTTTAGAATTTACTCCATGGTTTACTAATTATAAAAACAAAAAAAAACAAAAAAAAAAACAAACAAATAATTTGCATGTTTCACTACAGAAAATAATAAATGTCAAATAATTTGTATACATTAAACCCTAGATAGATTTTCTTGTCAGCCAGAAATGATCTCCATATTTTTTTTTTAAATTTATTTCCATTGACTTCATTAATAATCCTTCCTTCAAGTTGTTACAAGGAATTTATAAACTTTTAGGTGAGAGTTGATTGTAAATCAATAAACCAATCCGATACTTGATTGTCAGTAAAGGCATTTGCCTAAAATTAGCAAATCACCTTTAAGCTTTTGTTATAATTAATTGAATTTTGTACTAATATTTTAGAATATACTAAACCAAATATCTATTGATTAATTATATCCTCTAATATAAAATAATTATAATCTTAAGTTCTTTATAAATTAGTATTTAATAATAAAAACAAAGAAATTGTATGTTTTATTTAAAGTAAATTTAAATCATTACATCATAAATATTGAAATTAATTTATCTGACAGATCATATGTGAGCATGTCCACACACAACCTGTACAACAGCTGACATATATATATATATATATATATATATATCAGCTATATATATATATATATATTGGAAAATCTAACTATTAATACCTTAAAAAGACTTATTTACTAAGTTTACCTATTTTCAACTGAATTTAATAATTATTACTTTAATGGACAAACTTCAATATTCTCCAATACCCAATTCTTCAGCCTTCCATATCATTGAAAATCCAATGATGGAATACTCAAAGTCCTTGTTAATGCAAACATTGTTTTATCCATGATGAATGTAAATCACTCTGACACCTCACATATAGGACCTTAATATGTTCATTTAATTATACAGAAGATGGATGGGCAAGATATGGCTGAACTATTGTAATGTTCAATTATAAGTGTATTGTCGGTACTAAATTCATTGTAATTATAAGAGACTAAAATTTAGACTTTCAAGATCTCTTCTGCTATGCATTTCATCTCTTATGACTTATAAACATGATCACATAAATGTGAAAAGGATAAATGATCTCCAATAAATATTTTTTTGCTGAAGCAAAACTCATCATTTGTTTCTTATCACCATATACTACACATGCATATAAGTAATGCTAAGTTTATATTAAGATAGCAAATTTTCAAACATAAATGGACAAGCTTCAATTTTCTCCACCCTCCAACTCTTCTGCCATTCATGCCATGGAAAATTATATGCTGGAACATTCAAAGCCCTTGTTGATTTTAATATTATTCTCAAACCCATGTTGACTTTAAATCACACTGAACCCTCACATATTCGACCTTAATTTATCCATTTAATTACATAGGGTACTTGTGAAACTTGTCTAACATGGCCACTCATTGTGCTGTTTCTCTGCAAAAGCAGAGAAATATTCCATTTACATGGACTAAGTTACAACCTATAGAAGAGTTCTGTTCATGTTAACCATTAACAGGCCTAGATGACATTGCACAATGCTTGATATCACTATGGAAATAGTACACACTTCACATATTGATACTGTACAATGTGAGGGTGTCTGGAATTCAACTGTTCATATGTGTACTTACCTGACATACTAATAATTGTAAGCCTGTCACTGCATTTTCCAAAATATTTTGGTAAAACAATTTCAAAATAGTAGGTCCCAGAACCATTTCACATACATCAAATTAAAATATACATTTGTGGAAAAAGAGCTATGATTTTAATAAACTGGCTGTGTTTGTAGCAAAACCAAACCATCATATCTTCCCTTGCACGTTCCAGAGCTATGGGATGAAAGCTTTGTTTGCTCATATGAGTGCATGTATTGACTGATCCTTCATATGTGCAAGCCATCAGATCATTCCCCTCACATTCCAGCAATACATGCAGAAAATTTTGTAATTTATAAAATAATGTTGTTTTGTAAATTTAAAAAATTTTTTTAAAAAATTGTTGGAGAAAAAAAAAACAAAAAATTATCAGCCCGACTTGGGAATCAATAATTTTCAAATAATTAGCTAATGATTATTACAAAATATAATACTTAAAGGATGGTGCAGACTATTGATTAATAGATTAATAATCAGATCCATAATGTTGTTCAAGGCAATGTTAAACTAATGGAGTTGAATTAATATTATTAATAAAATCTTTTCTTCAATTTGAAATAACTTAACCTAATTAGACAGTCATATTAGAGATTCAGGCAATGAATGATAAATGTGAGAATACAGAATATGATATAATATAAATTTTATTAAATAAATAAATAAGGTAATAAACAAAATAGCTGTATAGAATGTCTGTACAATGGGAGTTACAAATTTGATCATGGTTTAATTTGCAATCACACACTTTATGGATTAAGTCAAAAAATCATTGAATTTACATAAAACATAAAATCTTTGTGTTATTACATAAAGCTAGTAGTGAAATTAGTACATATATAAGACAAGGGTAGTTTGTGTGGTTGCTCATATTTGGTGGTGTGATTAGATGGTGGTGTGATTAATATGCCAGGAATCAAATAACTGAATTTGGTAATCAATAATACCTTGTCACTGAACACTCATTTAATATATTATAAATTCACACTAATGAGTTTTATTAGTCATTATAGATACAAATAATAGTTTAGAATGTGTGATTCGAAAATGTGTAAAATTTGGGAGATCACTCAGATGTGTGGGAGTGAAAGAACTTAGCTTAAAAGAAACTGTAGTTCATAACATGACATAGAAAATTAAATCAAGTGGATGGTGAAGAGCATGCAATTACGACTGACAAGAGTATTGCAGTTAAATACATAACACAATATTAATAATAATAATAAAAGTGCTATCAGATTATTGCTCACAATCACATGTAGAGAGGCAATCACTTAAGGTGATCATGAGTGGCTTGGTCATGTTTGTATGAAAGGAGTATACCTTCATAATGGCCAAGGTCATATCTCTGAAGAACAATGGCACTAGTTGCATGTTCAGATGGTTCATTCATGTTTTTCATACACTTATTTATTGGAGGTGCCTGAAGAATATCCCAAGTAAGAAATATGTCTTCTTTGAGATGGATAGCAAAGAGTGGGATTGGTCATTCTGAAAATCCCAAAATACATGACACAGCAAGAAAATCATAAATAACAATTGCAATGATACATATATAATGCATAAAACAGATAAATAGTTTGTGTCACTAATGTCCATGGTAAATTAATAAACACCTGATTATTGTATGACATTCTCCTGTGCAATAAAATGCTTAAATGCAAACCATCATGGGCAGTTAACTAATGATTAACAAAATGCACATAAGAAGGCAGAGTTAAATCTAAAAGAGAATCCATTTCTCTCACTCTCACACACACCTCGGAAAAATCTCCTCACATTTCTGTGAGCAATTGCTGCACAGATCACTGATATTACTTACAAAATATAATCATTATAGATTACATATTAAATCCACTTTTGGTGAGATTTAATTAGTTAAAATGATAAAACAATTTTCATGATTAGATGAGGGTTAATTATTGCAGTTAGGAATAACAAGTAAATGTTAATGTCAAGACCTGTCTGTCATTTAAAAAATAAAATTATTGAAAAATAATTGGTACAAAACTAAGTGAGTTTATAACAATAAACTTTGTAAGACATTTACATTTTCATAATTTAATAGGAGAAAACAATTGGTGGTGGGTTCAAATTCACTCACTAGATTGTATAACTTCTTGGCATATAAAAATGAATTAGAATAATAAAATAAAATAAAATCAAATTAATTCTAAATTGCCACACCAAAACAGAAATATTTATATAGCTTTGTAATAAATTGCACAAACATTATGAACATTTATATAGCAGCTTTAAAAATTAAGTAAAGAAAATAAAAGTGCACAATATAGTTTAAGATTAAAATAATTTATTAATTAAGAGTTCATAGCTGATGGCAATGTAGATATTAGCTTGGGCTTAAGGATGTGATGATGTAGGTAATTGGTCGATCATGATCAAGAGCTGGCTTGGGTTTGAAACAGGCATTGCCGGAAATTCAAGATTCACTTTCAGGTACACATCTTACTGAACAGTCTGCATATTTGGTCTAGATGTTCCTGACCATGACATAGTGAGCTAGATAAGCTTCCAGTGGTATGGGAAATGGACAATCTCCTTTACCCCATCATTATTTGCTACACAACACAAACTTGCATGAAGGATATAATAAAGCAAAAAATGACCAAAAATATAAAATTTAGATATTTATACATGAGCAAATATGTAAAGAATGTTGGCCACTGCTTCAATCCTTAGACACTTGGTTGAGGTTGAAGTTGACCTCCATTTCCATATATGGGAATGAATAAGACCAGAACAATGGCTAAACAAAATAAAGAACACATTTTAATATGTTTTTTAAGCTCAATGAGAGAATAATTATTATTACTTGAATAGTTTATGGTGTGATTTATTGTAATAGTTACATTTTTACTTTTATTTTTCTCTCCAGAAAGAAATATACTATACTTCATTGTATTTTCTAAGCACCTAAGGTGGAAATTCTTTACTAATTTATTTTTGATACTATTTTGTTATCACAATGATTTGATTTAAAAAACATTATAAATTTAAAGTTTTGTATTTGGTTGTTATTGTCATGTAGTTTACTAGCTCTTATATTACTATATGGACAGTGTTTGAAGAAGAGATTGAAAAAAATATTATGCAAATTTATTAGTTTCAGTATGTATTCATATACTTATTTACATTTTATTTAACATTGTGGAATTTTATTTTATTTTAACATGTGTTTTAATTTTGAGAATTATCAATATCAACAATAGTCAATAATAATAAATATATAATTACATGGCTCTAAGGTTCTGTAATGATTGACGACTCAAATGGCATTTTAAGAATACTATTCATTCCATTAAATTTATTAATTTGCCTTTTTTAATACTGATTTTAGATTCAAATCATAAAGATAATAAAAGCTCTTTAAAAATATGTATATATTCTAAAAATATATAATCCTCTAAATACAAGGAAACAATCTTATATTTGCAGGGATATTTACTACCTAGATGAAGATAATTCAGTCATATTTATGAAATATTGTAATAATTTCAAATGCACTTAACATAATAAATTACAAGCTAGATTCAGTTTAGTTTCATTTTAATGAAATATAAATAATAAACCCTATTTGTATTTATGTGCATTTATTAGCGAGACAGTGTTGTCTAACTGATAGACTTGCATTGGTAAAAGGAGAAAAAACATTTATTTATAAATCTATTAAAATGACTCTAACAAGGCCAATTTAAAAATATTGTATGTATATTCAAATTTGTTATCATGCTCCATAACTATTAATAATCACTAAACATATTACTTTAACTTTATTTCTAACGTTAATGTGTCTATTTTATCAACATATTTTAGCCTCATCAAGATGTGTTAAAATACTCTTTTTTTTAACATTGATTCTCGATTTTACTAATTCCATTTTATTGATTTTATTTTGAAAGCTTTGTTTTTAAATCTTAAGTGGTTTGATTGCTATCCAAAGTCTCACTGTATGAAAAGTATTTGCCATATATATATATATATATATATATATATATATATATATATATATATATATATATATATATATATATATATATATATATATATATATATATATATATATATATATATATATATCATCTAATGACGGATTTTAAAACTAATATTTGCATTTAACAACGATCTTTGTTTCTCAGTTTCATCTTCTGTTTTTATGTAGCAAACTAATAATTTAAATCTTCTTTTGATCTAAGCAATAAAAATTATTTTAAAATACCAAACAAATAATGATTGCGTGAATAAATTGACAATGCTTATTATTTCAGAATTACATTATGCAGTAGACATCAGTATTAATTTTTTCGCAAAATTTTTATATTATTTTTTCTCCATTATAATATCTTTATATATATATTTCATAAAATTAAGGTCATTTCGCGTTACTAAAAAAATGATAACTGATGTAAGAGGATATGGATAAGTTTGGTAGTGACTACTAGTATTAAATGCAGTAGCAACACCGTCTCTATTACCACAAAAATAAAAAAAAAATAAAAATAGTACATATTGTTGATAAATAACTAATGATATTTTGTTGTTTATAAAATGTTAAAGTTATATCAGAATAATAAAGTAAAATAATTTTACAACCTTAATTTTTAAAATTCTACAAAACTGATTGAAATAAAAAAAATAAAAGATTGCATTTATTGTATAATTAACTGGGATAGTTTGATAAAACTAACTTATTAGAATAAATTAATTTAGGCATATATTTAAAAAAATATATAACTGAATATGCTAATTACCGTACCTAAATTAAATGAACTCATCAAAATTATTTAAAACAAAAAAAAAGAATATACTGTTTAAAAAGTAACATATATTGCTTTATTCATAACCTATTACAGTAAATCAGAAACACATAGACCATTAATAATAAGAAAAAAGCCATTCAAAGTAGACCGCTGCTTATTTCATAGATTTTCTTTTATGATCCTATTCATACGATAAAACATCTCTAAAGTGAATAATAATGTATTATATATTGTATACAAATATATCCATAATTCTTGATATTTTTTCTGACTATTTTCTCTCATTTTATTCATTTCATATCATCTCGTTGCCCAATTTAACTAGTGCTTTTAAATATGATGCCTCATGTTGAGTATCTAAAAAAATATATTTATCCCTATATCCCTTTTAAGTTAATTTTGACACTGCTGTACCTTATGATGAGTGCAAAAGGGGTTTAGTCATTGTAAACTCCCCATAAGAAAGTCCACTAATAACTTGATATTTAGAATAGTAGTGTGTAATTGTGCTGCACGTATATACGTGTATAAGAATTTATCGATAAAAGCAAATAGATACAATACCTCATGTTGAGTATTATATGGTATGTGAACTAATGCAACCTTATTGATATATTGAAAAATATGAAATTAGTGAAATATTTCATAGTGCAAATAATATGTATGCATAGCTGTTGTTTTTTTATTATATTTACTATCAATAAAAAAAAAAAAGGTTTTAAAGTCCTAAGTAAAAGTGCATGCCTGTATGACTGAAAATCTCTTATCTGAAATCGTCTATACATCAAATCACATAAAGTATAACTTATTTCTACAGGGTTAAAAAAGCTCAGACCACTTCCATTCCTTATAAAACATTGTAAATAGCTTTAGGGATTTGTTATTTTTCTTATTTAAAATTGTATTTTATTTATTTCAATGCCTCAATTCATATATATATATATATATATATATATATATATATATATATATATATATATATATATATATATATATATATATATATATATATATATATATATGTGCCCTTTTGTATGGGTCTCCATAAATTGTTGTATCAATTTATTAAAAAAATTTTAAATTTAAGATATATTTAGCTATATGATGTTGATTTTATTTATAATAATCTTTTAAAAGTTTAATTAAAGTAAACTATGAATATTTGATATGCGAAATTGTGCTAATATTTGAGAGAGACGTTTTAATATAAAAAATGATAAAATTATATGGTTGGGAAAACTGGCCATGATCAATACTGCATTAATAAGTTTTATAAATAAATGTTTAAAGCTAAAAGTTAAAAAGATAAGTTAAAATTAAATGCATATATTTATTGTTGATAAAGATTAATATTTAATAAGTGAATATAAATATTTTAATTATTAATAGTATATAATAGAAGATTAATATTTGATTTTAATAATATCGAATTATTATTTTAAAGTTGTTATAATATATTATTTATTTTAAAAAATATTTATTTTTAAAATTAAATTGTTAGTTTATTTTTAGATATTACAAGCGTTTGTATCTGTGTTGTAAAACAGATGATAGATAGACATATGTACACACATGCTTGTAAGTTTTTTAGTAAAGTTGCAAAAATGTTCTAAAATTCTATTAATAATTGCAGAAATATTATATTGGCTATCACGAGATAAAAATAAAGATAATTAATGTGAAATATTAAATCTGATTTTTAAAATACTGTTTAAAAAAACATAACGTATAAAAATAGACTTAGTTTGTTTAAAAAATAGTCTTATAAAAGTTAAAAGTGAAATAAAGTAAAAAAATATATTTTAAAAAAATGTTTAATGGATTTAAATAAATGATAAAGATCAATTTAAGAATTTAATAATGTAATAAATAATAAATATTAAATAAGTCATTATTTATTTTTAATTCTGTATTGTTGGTAAAATATGTAAATAGGCTAGCAAGGTGATTGTTTAATTTACCAATCAAGTGGGGAATGTATTCCGGTATAAAACCAAGGTTCAATTGTTCAGGGGGGATTATGATTGTAATTTCTTTTAAGTGACGTGTGCTATTAGATATAGCTAAGTAAAATTATAGACGCTTTCATAATCGTTTTAAAATTATAAGAGAGTAGTTTTAAAAAAAATTATAAAAGTTTTACCATTAAATATGCAGTGCTAATTTATTTATAATTCCCTATTGATCGTCTCTATCGAAGTTCAATTTACTATCAAATAATCATCAAAGCATCATATAAGGATAAAATGTATTGGAGACTTTATACTAAAAATATAACAAACGCTGGATTAACTAGGAGAATTACTAGTTGGATAAAAGTAATATATTGGACATTATATGAATTTAAAAGTTGATTATAATTAATTTTTATAAACAAATATTTTAAAGAAAGATAAATACTTCTGTATGAAGAAAGTATTTTAAAAATTACAAATTTAAGTATATATCTTGGTAAAGATATGGTAATTAATAATAATTGTAGAATTACTTGCCTTGTTAAGTCTTTGTGGTTTAAAAGACTAGATTTCGATAGTTTTAAAAGGCAAATAAATCGGAAGTTTAATTAGCAAAGAAATACCTGTAAATAAAATATTATATAGTAAAGTCTGGACGCTGGTCGTACAGAAGAATTTTAGAAATTAATCTTACCTAAATATTTGTTAAAGAATGCGCAAATAAGTATACGTGGATATCCAAGTCAATTTAGAATAATTAAATAAGAACATTATAAACTATTGACTAATACGAGGAAAATAATAACTTTTAAGTAATTTTTCTTTAAAGAAATGAATCCGGATCCTATAAACTATTTTAATTATTATTTTGTTTCATATGGTAGAACTTATTTCATTCTATTTTTTTTAAAAAAGAACGTTTTCATTTATTTTGTAAAAACTGTTTAAACACGTGATGTACCGGAAAAGGAAGTAATGTTGGTAAAAGTTTGTGCCTAGGAAAAAAAGAACAATTATAGGTGGAAAGAAGACACCGTTGGATTTTATGTAACATATTTTGTTTTTCTTAACTAACATAGATATTTAATTATTTATTGATCTATTAAAGATAAGAGAGGTACATTTTTAAAAAAGTAACTAAATATTAATATAACACTTAATTTCATAAAGTTTATTTTTTATATAATTATACAACACATAATATTTTAAAGAATAATTGTTGAGTATAAATGTGAAATTATTTTGTAAAACTGTAATCCTGGAGGACATCGTGTGGCGGATTATAAATTGGAGTATCATTTATGGTAAAAATTATATAATAGTAATAATTTGATATATTTTGCTTTGTTTTCTTTAGATCAACCAAATATTAATTGATTGTTGAATGAATGTATAAATATTTAAAGAATATACACGCATAATATTAGTAATAACAGTTTTATTTTAATATGCATACTTTAAATTTATGATATAAATTTATTATGACGTAATAAGAGAAATCCATAAATAATTATATGATTCTTTCATGAATAAGTTTTAATGTTTCTGTTACAATATTAGGAACTTGATTTATTATATTAGTATGAGTTATTTATATTACTTTTCAAGTTAGTAAGAAATAAAAATATCTATATTTTATTTTTTTTATTAGATAAGTTAAATTAATTTTATATAGAAATTTATATTTTGTTTGAAGGGTTTATCGTATATCGATGATGAGGTATAAGAGAGTTTGGATAGTCTTTTTTTTTAAAAAAAATTGGTAAGCTGTTACTGAAGTTAAATAAGGTTAAAATGATATTTGTAGATAGAATTTTATTAGGAAGGAATAGGAATAACAAGTAGAGAAGAGTAGTAGTTTAAATAGAAAAGAATCATAGAATTTATTTTAATATAATACTTTATAAAATTTGAAGTTGTTGAATAATTTTAAATATTATTTTAATAAAAGAACATATATGTATTGCATATTTTGGTAAGACATACATTATGAAATTACATCTGAATGAAGTAAATAATTATATAATCAATAAATGTCATTATATTATAAAGTTATATCAGTCTATATATTAGTTGATATTTGATTAATGCTAATAGTAAATGTAATACATACTAGTACATTATAATAGAAATAGCAATAATACTTAAGTGAAGTAGCATTTTAATTGTTAAAGTTTGTTTATTTTACCTATGCTACATAAGTGATATTTTACATAAAACCTTCTTTTGTATTAACTGATGACAAATGATATCTATTAAAATATAAGTTTACAAACTTAATTAAATGTTACTGATAAAACATTTAAGAAATGTATGGATTATATATTTATGATTATGGAAATAGTAACAGTGTAAAAATCTTGTATTATTATTTTTCTTATTTTTTTTTTTTATTATTTTCTTTGGTTTCCACTTGTAATGTAAATAATGTATATAAGTTGTTTATTAAAGTTGATGTAAATAAATTTGTTTAAGTTGTTTTTAAAGTGTGTCGAATTCATTATTTTACACCACAGCATTTGACAACAGATAATTTGAATAAACATAATATTTGCACAATATGAATTTATTATTATTATTTTAAAAAAGAAACACAGTATTTTCTTAATATAATTTATAGAAATTGATTGATATTAACATATAATATTATAATGGTCACAAAGTACTTATAATGCAAAATATAAGAGTATAATATTATTTATTGCCACATATTGTTAAATTATAAGATTTAGTATATTTTTTAAATTAAGATACTATATGAAAATGAAAGACATGTAGATAATTCACTTATTTTCTTAATGGTTAATAGTATAATAAAATAGATAAGATTAATTTATACACTAGAAATTATTATTGTTAGTTATTATTATTATGATAAGTCAGGTGTAGTTAGGTTTGATATTAAATCCCTTATCATGCCTATCTGCAAGAAGTATTATTATTTTAAAACAATTAAAAGAACCTGAGATTATTTAATTACATTTCCTTAATAAAAGATTGAGATTTATTTATTATTATTATTGAAGTTATTTAATTTTTATAAAAGACATAAGAGTGCTGTAGATGTAGTAATGAGATAATAAAGAGGTAATAGTATTATTATGCCATTGAGATAATGTCTTGGGAAGACATTAGCTCAAAGTAAATTCAATTACCACTTGTAACTTCACTTCATAGTCTCATGATTTTAATAAATACTTATTTAATTAGTACATGATATTGAATAATATTAATTTTTGGTAAGTTATAATAAATCTGATAAGATATAGTATTATAAAAATAGATTAATGATAGTTATACATATTTTAGCCGAGCATAACGATTTAATTGAGCTAGTCATATTTTAAGTTATATTATATATCGGGAAGTGAGGGTACAATATATATATATATATATATATATATATATATATATATATATATATATATATATATATATATATATATATATATATATATAGGGTTTGTGACAATTAATTATTTAGTATTTTTTTTTATTATATGATCATTAGTATGAAACGGTGTTGGGTATTTGGAATTAAATAAATATTTAATCATAATATTAAACTTGTTTAGTTTTCCTATTATTATATATTTGATAAAATGTATTCTTTCCTTATCAACCACATACCTGTAATAACCATTTAACTTACCCAGTGAAAACCCTAGATGTAGAGTACTGAGCTATCCACACATGATATCGCTCTACCAGGGTATAGAATCTTATTCTTATGCTCAGCTAAACATGTGGTATTGCACATCCTTCTAGGATGGGGGGAAATTCATTTTTGATTCTTTTCTAGAAGTGGTGCTCAAAAGCTATCAGTAATTAGACTTTTCAAAGGTGTATATTTACAATAGGTTTTAAAGTATTTGGTTATTCGAGAAAAATATCAACTAAAGGGGTTTTTTAATTGGCAGAGTCCTGTCAATTCACTTTTTCTATCTCAGTTTAGCTGGAAGTACCAATATATAAGAGTACAGGCAATCGGCTAAATTTATATACATTTCTTTACCTGTTAAATCTTGGTCACTTCATGCTCAGTGCAAGATTAGGAATATAATTCTGCAGGGGAGTATGCTCTGGTTCAGTAGGGTATAACTTATATGCTTAATAAAAAAAAATATTTCAATTATCGATAAATATAAAATTGTTTGATTTTAATGAAATCAATTCATTACATTTTATAAAGCAAAAGAGAGGGTCTTTATTTGAACTAAGAAATAAAATGGTACTAATGCTTTATGAGCAGCAAAACGAATATGAACTGAAATGGTTTGTCGGTGATGCAAGAAATAGAAGGGCAGCTTTTATTCAACAAGTCCTTTATGCCATACAAATGATCCATGGAACATGGAGAAAGTCAGGTTGGGACACATCCATAAACCTTTGGTGTTCCAATACAGCAAGAAGCAAGAGAGGAAATGATTTCTTCATATATATTTAAAATATCTATAATATCACCAAAACGACAAACCCAAGAAGCAGGAGGATGGCTTCTTTTAACAAAGTTTTGAATAGTGATGATATAGTGATCATCATATTTGATTAATAAAGCCTAAATTATATAATAAATGCTCAACGTAATGATCTGATCATATCACATTAAAATCAAACTTACTCAAAGCAAATGTGCTTAAATGCAATTATATAATTATAATAATAATTACCCTTTATATCATGCCTTTCCAGAATATAAATATAAAAAAACAAGATTTAAATAAAAATAAATTTATTTTATTTTCCTTATTAATCCTTTGTAAAACATTAATAAATGTGATCAATATGAGTAGATAATTTTGCATAACTTAAATAAAATAGCCAGGAGCATAGGCTATAAACTGAGCAAATAATATTTTTCAGCCATTGGTAAAATCATATCATACATTAAATAAATCCTTTACCTCAATAGTTAATTGAATCGTATTAATTTAGTTCTAACTGACAATAATTAAACTATAAGATTTAATGCAATACTATTTTCTTAAGGTAAGTTTAATTGAAAGAGATTATTATCGAGTTGAAAGTATTACTGGTATATTATCATCAATAAAGGATATTAATAATCATTGAAATAAATATAATTAAAATTAGTTAAAATGAACTGCCATAGTAAAAGAAAGAAAGTTAACAAAGTATTAATTTTAAAACTAGAGATGATACAATAGAGAATTAATGTAACAAAATTTACACATTATAATGTGAATATAGAAATTTAGACAGTAGTTAACTTAAATTATGATCTGAGATACAGTTAATGAATATACCAGAAGTTTGCAGTTTATAAAGTAAAAAGGGTTACCAGTCCTTCCATGTCTCACTCATTGATTTATAATGACAGAGTCTGATTGGGTTTAGGAAACAATGTAGGTGCACACTTGATTCATGTGAATTTCTTTTATGGATTGCTATTTTTCCGTATTTTGGCAGCTTATGACTGGTATTGAAAAGTTCTGTTTAGCAGCAATATTTTGAAGATTTGTGGGGAACTTCAGGATCCAGAAATCAGATCCCCAAAGTTCACCACACACAATTCTGAAAATTCTATTAAAAATCAAAATCAAAAAGGACATAATTTCTGGAGGCAACTCATCTTAATTTAATAGTAATGAATTCTCTATACAAACTTATCCAGATTATTTATACTCTTTTTTATGGTTTCCTGCCCATTCTGATTTTGATGCATTAAGTCTAAACCTTTTACATTATTACAAACCAATTTTTTTTTCTAATTGATTTCCGATCCATTAATCTGATAAGACTTTCAAATTCATTAATTTTGAATTCATTTTCTATTTAGAAAATTAAGTTGTAAAATCTGAACAAACAATTTTAATTTAGCACCATCCTTAAAGGTTTAATGTATCATTTTAACTAATTAATAAAAGATTCACTGTTGCCTTTGGGAAAGGATGATGCAAGAGCATATCGAAAGAATGCAACTTTTAATCATATAAATTTGAACAAAATTGTAAAACATGTAATAAAACATTCTGATGTAATAAAACTTTATAACAAATATATATGGAGAATTCACATTATTAATATTTTTTTTCATGAATATTTCATCATGAAGTAATTAATAACTTTAACAACTTTAAACATAAGATAATTAGTCTCAATAAATATTTAAATAATAACATCAGTTTTAACTGAACCTGATATATAATGAAAATAGTATAAAGTCTCACTACATTCAGACATATTCACTGTTCGTATCAGGGTTTGAACTAGGTTAATGGTGGGATCTCATGAAGCTCAGACGAAAATTAGATCCAACCACTTCAGTATATAATATCACTATAATCTCAAATATTATACTTAATGTAAAATTAAAAAAAAAAAAATTATTTTCTATAAAATTCACTTTAACTAAAAAAAAATAATCATAATAATAAAAAGAAATATATACTTTCACATTATTTAAATTTTATTAAAACTTAATCACTGTTCTGACCCATATTTCAATTTAATATTAATGCACTTATGCATGGAATCAGAATTTCACATTTAAATATAAATATGAAATTATCTTATAACTTTACCCAATAGTCTACTCACTTTCTTGAACCCCCTTCATTACAGCAATTATAAATTGAACTATTCTAACAAGCAATAATATTTTGTATTTCCTGTGTAAAAAGAATGGTATATCCAAACTTTTAACCATTGTAAAAAAATTGGTTGGAATATAAAACTGCAGTTTTATTTCCATGCATGCTAAATATTCACTGCCATTGCCCTGTAATTCTGATCATCATGTTACCACTTTAGCAACTGTATACATTTTGATAGACTAGTATGTTGCTACAGCTTGACAATGTATAATTTTATTACATTCCACAATCTCTGATTACAGAATGTCAAGCTTATAAATTAATGTAACTCTTTGTTATCCTCCATTTCAACACACACATCTGATTATAACCATCACCTATCATAGCAACTTTTATTCTACCTTGCAAAACCCTCCAGATATTTATAGCACTATTCCACACTTCACAATATACACATTAGTATCCCAGTTAGGTAAATTAAACATCTCATAACTTCAAATGCTAGCATTTTCCAGAGAAGTGCCTTCTTCATGAGGCTATGTATTATGTGAAGAACTAATCTCTACACATTTACTTTTTTCGGTATGCAAAACATTTTAACCTGACTGTATCAATAATACCCTACTCAAATAATAAATACAAATGAAGCTGGTATCAAGTCCTCTATCTCCCAATACCTGCATACATATTATCTAAATTATGCAATAGTTTTTTTTTTCCATCTATCCATTCAAGGTGGTATGATAACTCTACCTCAGTAATAGCAAACATTTACAGCTTCATGAATACACACATAGGATGATTATGGTCTTAATGCAAAATTATAAAGTTGAACAATCACAAACCAAACCTATGTACTATATTAATTTCAAAGGTCAAGCACACAGCAACATTCATCCAGTCTTTATAATCATAACATATTTTATCAGCATGTTAAGCCATAGCAACAACTATTCAAATAACTATTTCAAATACTTTTTACACATCTAATAATAAGCATATAATTTTGATAATAACTGAAATATTTCCTATCTTTTCTCTTTTTTTCATGACAAATATATACACATTTATACTTTATCATCATTATACATTAACATTTTTTCAAAAGTTTCTTATAAGTCAATATCATTTCTTTTTTTAAAAATTCCTATAATTGTTAAATATCTATCAAATATACTACAAACATATAAATAAAATCAAAATAAATAAACAATAAAAAATATGTATTCTCACTTTGGTTTGAGTATTTTTGAATTTCAGTCTGAATATTTTATACTGTCAAGACCAATTTGACAGCAAACATGTATATATTGTCCAGAAAGACTAATTACCATTTTAGTTCACTGCCATAGAAAACACATTATATCTCTTTTACTTTAATTTTTCTTGACACATATAAAATTATTTTCATTAAAGATGTAGCTACATTGATCAGGATAATTAAAACTGTTGAAAATTAGTCCTGCAGATAAATTTTGTGCTTTAAATACTTTTCTATCTGAGTTCAAATTCAGATGCATGGTTTCACGTTTTAGACCATAACTTTAGTTACTTTAAGTTTTATCCCTTTTTTAGTTTTTTTTAGGTGAAAAAAATGAAATAGTGTTCTAGATGCTCTTTTTTAAAAATATTCTTAAATTGGAGTCACAATAAAAAAATTACTGATAAGAATGTTGAGTAGATAACTAACTTTATTTATGAAAGTCCATTCATTCAGTAGAGTTTAATTAATTAAGCCATGTATAAAATGCTGTTCCTTAAATGTCTACTTTTAAATAAA
>JAQFVV010000199.1:0-57500 GCA_028023455.1 Epiperipatus broadwayi | reverse complement strand
AACTATCTTTGTAGTTCTTGTCAACTAATACTTTTAAAATGTCAGCTTTCCCATAATTCCATGATGTCAATTTTCTCAAAATTCTGTGATCTTAATGTTTGCTGCTTGCCTATTAATTGAATCTTTCTTGCATTTATATATTAACATCACTTCTTTAATTTTTCTTTTATTATTATTTCTTTCAGTTTTCAAGATTTTTATAGTATTATAAATAAAATCAAAACAGTATATACATGATTTATTATGGTCATAAAAAAAAGAAGCTGATAAATTATCATTATTTTTTATAATTTTGTTTTGTATTTTGAACTCTTTTTAATAATAACAAGTGCTCCTTTGTTCTTTTTCCAATGTGTTCCTTGATTCATCTATATATACACTGCCACACCTACATGTCCACTTGAAAATGATACAATTTTTATTTGACAATAAAGTCTTATCTTTTGAATTATTTGTTAACTTATTTAATGAAGGTGGTGCACAAAATACAATATCACATATACCTTTATAAATTTTTGTAATGAAACTTGCCTGTTGTTTTGAAATATATTGTATTGATATCAAAGTTTTTTTTATCAGAAGAAATAACATTATTATTGATATTATTTTTATATGTAGAATTAAATTTTTTAACAGTATAATAAACACAATCATAGTTATATCCAACGTTTAACAATTCATTATAATATATTTCAATATTTTAATAGATTGCTCATTTACTTTTTTAATAAGACTCAATTTTAGTATTATAATGGTAAAATGACATATTATAATGTAAATAATTTTTACAGGTATAATTTTGTAAAAAAAAATATGCTATTGATTTTCAAGAATTTGAGGTATTGGAGTCAGTTGTCTGTTATATGATTTTTTTCATAATTACAATTTTTTAAATAACCTTGAAATTATTTTTATCTTTATACATTTTTAAATAACTAATAATTTATCAGTTTTTTATTTTATTTGTAAATTCATTATTAGGAATAAATTTATACTAACTTTTTAAAACATTGCTTTTTGTTTAACATTGTTTTTTTTTTTTTTTTTGTTTTTTTGAAAAAGGAAAAAAAACACAACAATTATATAACTTTAAATCTTCAAATGTGTCAGTTTTAAAATTGATATAATTATTGGCATATTTTTTTTAATAATTTTAGACTATTATTTTTTCTAAAACATGTAATAATCACTTTATTATATTTTTTCTTATATTAATATCAATTACTTTTCAATTTATAATAAGATTTTTTTTTAGTTTTTTTTTAGTCTAACCTATGTCGATGTAACAAAAACAAATTATCATAATGTTTAATACAACTATTTATAAATAATCATTTAAAAGAGATAACATTTTTAAATAGAAAAAAATGCACGTTTATGTTTATATTTACATATTACAAAAGCTATGATTCTTTACAGAAATAATCATTATGACTATAAAAATACTATACACTATCTACTTTTTCAAAATATCAAATATGTATATTTGCTTTTATTTTTTAGAAAACAATAAAAATGTCATTTTTTAAATTTGTGTAACAAACTAAATAAGTTACTACATATTATAATAAAAATAAATTTAATACATATATATTTGTTTCATACAACATATTTTAATGAAAAAATATTTCAAATAGATTGTTTTTAACAGCCAGTTACAGAAGAAAAGTAAAGCAGAACACACTAATTACTAGGCATGATATTAGTTCATGGTGAGATTTAAGCAGATTTCCATCTTTATTTAACTCTTAATCTAAGATGAGTTGAATATCAATTTTTTTGATAATAAATACTTATCTAGATGGATTTACTCAAAGAAAAAAGAATACAACTCTTAAAAAGAAGTATTGTTAAAATAATTTTACTTTTCTTGGATTCAAAATATACATTATAAATTAACTAGAAAATGCAATATTTCATTGTATTATATAATTATTTCCATGCACATGCATACAGTTATGTTTTGAACTTATTGGGGGTTGATTTATCAGTGCACCTCTTATCATTTCCACATTATCATGATTACTCAATAGCACAAAACAATTAAAATCTCTGTACATGCAATTTAAAAATTCATGAAAATATCTAATCCAATATATATTTTAACAGTATGATGTATAGGCTATATATATATATATATATATATATATATAGCCTATACATCATACTGTTAAAATATATATATATATATATATATATATATATATATATATATCCCATTAAATCTTAGTATCAAAATATATATGTATATAAACACAACAACCTGAGGATAGTTAGAATCATTTTGCACACACATTTAGTAATAAAAGTCAAATGATATAATAAAAGACATAAGGGAAATATTTATACTTAAATTAACTATGTGCTAATTGCCCTTTTAAGTACTATTTTTATTTTTTTATTTTAGTTATGTTTGACTACATTTAATGAAGTAAGATAACACCATAATCATCATGTAATCTAGTCAATGACACCATTAAATCACTTTACCTTTCACACCTCATCCCTCAAAACAAAATAATTATAGCAATATTTTTTAATAATATAATTATAAATACACAGTAATATGTAACTATTGAAATTGTACTAATCACAAAAAATGCTGATGGTGATCATCCTCTTTCTCAGTCTATAACTATTATATTTCTTTAGTCAAACAATATCTTTATATATTAAAAATTACTCACACTTAAGTACCATTGCTAATTAAGAAATGATATCTTATGATAAAGGACTTTTAGATAAACTTTATTCCCTGTTTGTTGCCTTTTAAAAAAGCATAAACTCATAAAGAATGGTTTTAAAGATTAAACTTATTTATATGGAAGAATTTGAAATTATTCCCATGCAAGATGGGTTTTAATAATAAAAATAAATTTGTTTAATTAAACACCTTGTGTCATGTATTTTTAAAAACAAAGCATATATCAAATTTATATTAATATTAGAAAATAAATACAAATTAAAATTGTTGAAATTTAATAAATAAAAATAATATTTATGGTATTTTCTATTAATAAAAATAATAATAATAATCAGATAATTATACCAGTCATTAATGATGGTACCATGTTTAAAAAGAATTTGACTATTACAAATGCAAGTTCTTTTCTAAAAGTTAATTGTATAATTTCCTATTGGCCTAGTTAATTAAAGTTCTAAACTTTTAATTGGTCAATTACAGAATCAGCAGTAAACATATATTAATCTTTTAATATTATATTAATTTTTGTTTCATTTGTAAAAAGCAAATTAATAATTTGTCAGAATATAAAAATGAATGAAAGTTTTCCAAAAATAAATTTATATTTATAATTACAAAATTATTTTATAGCAGAGAATCTCAAAAGAACATTTGTATCCTATTAGAAAATGTTGAGATTGTCAGTGATTTTCTTTCACAATTTACGTTCCTATAAAAGTAAATAATTTTTACTAAAATTTTACTATTTTTTTAAATAATTATATTTCCATCATATTTTATCAAGATAATTTATAATATGTAAAAAGTTATCAACCAAATACTGTAAAACATTAATTTTTGTTTAAAATTAAATAAAGACTTTGGGGTAAGAAAAATAGTTGACAAGTTTCAAAATTGTTGTTAGCACTGTTTTCTTAATTTACATTAATATAAAAGTAAATAAATTTTACTAAAAACTATTTTTCTAAAATAATTATTTTTTTCAGCATATTTTATCAAATAATTTATAATATGTAAAAAAACCCGCTCTAAAACATTCATTTTCATTTTTAAAATCAAAACAATAGAGTTGAAGTAGTGAAAATTATTGACAGGTGTTGTTTTTTTTTTTTGTTGAAATGAGAACCATCCAATTAGCATCTAAGAAAGCCTGCTTTTTTCCATTGTTGTAAGTTTAAATTACAATATTATTGATTTTTACTTGTAAAATAATTTGAGCGAGGACAACATCTTATGGAACTTTTTAAGCTTTAAAATAAGCATAAAAATATTATGGTAATATAAAAACTGATGGTTTTAGAGTGGGTTAAAGTCATCAACAAGTTTACTCAAGGAAGTCAGTAAAGCAGTTAAGAAATATTATTTTTTTAATTTTCATTGAAGGATGTAATTGTTGTTATGACAAGTATATCAGAATATATGTTATAATGAGACCTACCATCTCTTTTCTTACTTCAGTCAGAGAATAGGTGATTTTTCATAGAAATGTTACATGATACAAAGCACAGATTGCCACACACTAGGATTTCAATTTTTGCATGCTTATTGTTTTCATTTTGTTCATTAATTTTATTATCAGATAATACTGACCATTAACAGCTGATTGATGCTGGTATTGGCATCAAGTTACCCCAATAACTTTTAATCACTCTAATACATTCAGTTATTTAATTATAATTGCTTCCAGTTTGATTTCTGCAAATCATAAAAATAATAGCAGAAATGTCAAAGACTTGTTTAAGGAGAATCATATGAGCATAAAAAAAATCAGAACAATTAAAATGAGTGGTTTGTACAAAGCTTATTTATATACCTTCATAACAAAAAAAAATCACCATTCTAACCAATCAAAATTGTAGCTTATTCATTCATAAAATTACATCTTATGTTTTTTTTCTTTTAAATTGGGAATTAGTTTTTTCCTACTTAAATCTAAAAAAAAAAAAAATGTGATCAAAAATTATAAATATAATATTTATAAAAAAAATTCTATATCAACTTTATTTTATCTACCATTTTTTTGTTGTAAATGAAAGATAATAAGATAAAGCACTTTTTTTTATCTTTAAACAATACTCATTAATTAAATGTTTATTTTGTATTTACAATACAAGTAAAATTTTGCATTCTTTTTATTTCATGTCATAGAAATATTTACATGAAATTACATTATTTTTATATTTAAAGCAATAACTATATTTAAAAAAAAATATTTATCATTAATAGTTTGTAGTGTTACAAATGTATAAAAAAAAATAAAAAAAAATCAATTTTTATCACTATGTCAACTTATACTTTAAATTTGCTTCGTTTTTAATTAGATACTTATTATGTTATTACAATATCAATTGGTGTCATATTTATTTCAGTTTAATATATATATATATATATATATATATATATATACTAAATAAATATGACTTGACCTAATGATATATATATATATATATATATATATATCATTAGCTCAAGTAAATATTTACAATCACTGAATTAATATTATCAAAGAATATTCACCAATGAACAATTATAAAATGATCATGAAAGAACTTGCATTTAACAAAATATAATTAGTTATATTTGTATTATTTTACATCAGCAGCATTGAACAAAAACAATTAACAGTAATTCATTAATCAACAGTAACATTTTTGATATATGTAAAATACATTTAATATTAAGATGTAGGTTACTTATTTAGCCAAAACCAAAGAAAGTGATAATGTAAACCACATTATCTTAAATACTAAAGTTTATATCATAATAAAAAAAAAAAAAACATTTTGGATGTTGATTTACAGACCAACAACAAAATAATTTTTAATATGAAAAAAAATAAAGTACATTGAATTGACATTAAAATTATCTTAATTTTGCATCATCCAGAGAATTATATGAATGTGTATACATAAACCTCTTGATACAAATAAATTAACAATTACTGATCTAGACTTTGCTCAAGATCACAAGGTAACAAGAAGATGTGACTATAATATATATATATAAATGAAAAGTGAGTTACTGTTAACACTAACTGAAATAATTATAGAAAATATACAAACCATTAAACAATTACAAATATCCAGTAACGCCCTCTGTTTAAAGTTCTATATCTCAATAATAGATATAGAACTTTAAACAGAGGGCGTTACTGGATATTTGTAATTGTATAATGGTTAGTATATATATATGTTTAATATATATAATATATATATATATATATGTTTAATCTATCTTAATATAAACAATTTTATTATGATTATTTACAAATTCCTTAAAACATAATACTCTGATAAAATCAAGTCATGCACACTGACGATTTAACAGGGATATGACAGAAGAAATAAAGAAATTAACATTGCTATTTTGAAACAATTATTTAATGAAACATTATAATTCCGAAAACATATGACAATATAATATTTCTAAATTTACTCCATTTGTACAAAATATAATTCCATGTAACAAATAAAATTAACCTGTTGATTTTTATTAATAACATTATTAACAATTTATTGATAGAATTGGTTCTATTTTTAATAACTGTCTTATTAATAACAGTATTTTCTGCTTTTGCTCCATACAACCACTTGAGGGCACTTATTTTCAATAGTCAGAGATAATTATGCAGTTGCAGGGATTAATGTTTACTGAAAGTTAAAATAAGACTGGAAAACAATTAAATTAAAAAACCTAAGTACTAACTAATATATTAAAATAAACAATACTTTGGGATGTAATCAAAGAAAAAATAAACAAAATAAAATAATAAGAAATTGGTAGTATATAGTGTAATCAGGAATATTTAATGAAAGTGAAATTAAAAAAGACAGATACAATTTTGGATTCTAATGTTTAATTAAAATAGAAAAACAAAAACAAAATGAAAGTAAAAAAAGAAAATAGTTACACTTTGCTAATCAATAAACATTTTTGCACACTTCTGTTACATAATTGTTCCATGAAATGATAGTGTCTTTGAAAAATCCAATTCATGTTTTACACATTCAATTGTCATGGTATCTCTACTCTAATAATAAATAATTTGGACAGCTGTTAGAAACATTATTTTAAAGCATGAAAACCACCTGTCTTTGTGTAGCACTACATGGTGTTGGCAGACTTTTAAATTAAATCACCATCCCAGGGTTTGGGCAAAGAACAATTGCATATCATGGCCATTGGTGCAATCTTTGGAGGAGGGCAGGATATTGTTTCTTTGGAAAGATTCAACTGTCTCTTATTCTGTGCCTGGTAGATCACAAATTCTCATCATCCTGAGCATAAAAAGACAATCAACACAGCTTTTGATTTTAGCAAACTAATAATCACATATTTGTGAAGCATTCTGATTCACTGTAGCATATCATTTTGTTGTATTTTTATATAATAAATTTAAAAATTCACAAGTCATATCTAATGGTTTATTTACTTTAATAATGTATTCTCATATTTTTATTTAATTAATGTGACCATTATTTTTTTTCACTTTAAGTATTTTAAATTTATTGTATAACATAGAGCAGAAAAATAGACAATAGCGACTCAGAAAGGATTCCATGCAGCTTTTGATTTTAACAGGCTTTTTTTTTACTTTAATTAAACATTAGAATACAAAATTGTTGTTCAGTTTTTTTTTTTACTTCGACTTTCATTAAACATTATTCCCTGCAACTGCATAATTATCTCTGACTATTGGAAGTCAGTGCCTTCAAGGATGGTATTGAGCAAAATTGGAAAGCATGTAATAATATAATTAACAATTTATTAATATAATTATTTCCATTATCAAAGACTAAAACTGAAAACCAACATTTCACAATAAAGTTCAAAAATTAAGATTACTTAAAATGGTCTTCCATTTTTCTTAAAAAAATGGTAAGTTCTCATTATTTAACATTTTTGAATGGAAAATTAAATAATAAAAAAACATGTTTCAACAACAACAAAAACAATGAAATCAAAATTATTCATTGCTATCAATTATTATTAACATTATTAAAAAAATTTGTAGATGTGGATGTATAAATTAATATGTGTTAGTGAAAATATGCACATAAACTATACATTATTTTAAGATGACATTCGTCTTTCAGACATTTTTTTGTAGTTATAATTATCAGTTTATTTCTATTAAAGCAACTGTTTTTATCTGAGCCTAATTGTGACCTCCATTTTGTTCTCCTAATAATCATTTTATTATATCTTAATAAAAATAATTAACACTAAAGTTATGATGGTTTTGTGATTATATTTATAACAAAATATGTGTATCTCATAAAAACATAAATAACTTTAATATAAATTATTTATTTAGAAATTACATTACTATTCCCAAATTTTTTATTTCAATTCCAACAATTTATACTGTTTCAATTATAGATTCATATTATTAGTTTTAGCAAAATTATAAACATGAAGACTGATTTTATAAACCTATCATTAATCAATGTTTGGCACAGTAATAAAGATGTATACTCTGGATATGTAGATTTGCAGATCTTTATTCTGCTTCTACAATATCCTGCTCTGATAATACAAAATGTAATTTGAAGTGTTACTGTTATCTTATTACAGTTTATATTTTATGTGGGTAGGACATTATTGTTGAAATAGTAGCCCTTAATCACTACTCTTATTAATTTAAATGAAATAGTTGATAACATAAAAACAAATATATTAAAACTTATTTAATATTTACAAGGATTTATTCAATTACAGAATTCAAATTGCTTACACTTTAAAAAATACTACTTAACTTTATTGTTATTTTGAAATTAACTACTTTTTTATTATTATTAATTTATAATGTAATAATTAAAAGTCCATAATGTATGCAACCTAAAATTAAAAAAGACAAAACACCTAATATATATTTAATAAAAGACAAAAAAAAATAGTTTCAAGCTCATATCTCAGTAGATATCTTTATAAAAATGTGGGGGTTTAATTTTATTATGAAGATTATTATATATTATATTTTGCTTTAATAATAATTACATATTTATTATAAAGTATAGCTAATTATCAATCATATAAATTAGTAGTATTGAATTAGTTTGTTTTTTGTTACAGTCTGATATATTTATAACCAATCCATCAATTTATATTTAAAAATGCATAGTCTGTAATATATTATCATAAAAGGTAATTATATTTTATTTTGTAAACAAATATTATTTCAGAAGTAATACTTCTTAAGACTAATAAAGTTTACTAGACAATAAGTGTTATGAGTCATATTTTATAGCATCTATTTACTATGAAATAAAAATATATACCTGAAATATTAAAATTTATTAATTTTAAAATTTATTGGCCACCATGATAAAACTTTATGCTTAGATAAATAATGTTGGGTAGTGTGTACTTACATAATCTTAGTGACTACTGTTAAAAATTAAAAAAAAAAGTGTACTTACATAACTAATCACATCTATTAATAATCATATTACAGATTAATTGTTCAAGAAGCTTTCCATAATCATAATACATGAATAGACGATATTTACCAATTGATAAGTGTATAAGGTTTGAATTGTTTATTAATCTTATTTGAACTGATTATCAACCTTGTTTTTATCAACTAAATAAAAATACTAGTTGCCCATTTGATTTAAAAAAAAAAGTTTTACCAAAATATGATCCAAATTTAATTATACGCGATCACTACCCAACAAAACCCTTCCAATGTAAAATTATATATATTGTAAATATATATATATATATATATATATATATATATATATATATACTTTATAAATATTCCATTTTTATATGTTTAGAATGCACAATTCGATTCATTAATATTTATATTAAAAAGATATTAAAAGATTGTGCATGTCCTGAAAATGTGAACAAAATTGTTTCTGCTCCAATAATTTTTTTTTTTACCTCATCTCTTTTTTCTAACAAAAAATTATCAGATGTAACTTAAAATTGTCACAATGAAAGACACTATTCCTAATGTGCTTAATAAATTCTTGATTGGTATTTTCACCATTTAGTTGTATTCTCAATATTATTTTTTTATAACGATTTTCTACTCTTTTAAAATATAATTGTTACATTCAACCCTTCTTCGATTATTATAATCGCTTTATAATAATAATAATAATAATAATAATAATAATAATAATAATAATAATAATAATAATAATAATAACGATAACGATAATAATAATAATAATAATAATAATAATAATAATAATAATAATAATAATAATAATAATAATAATAATAATAATAATAATAATAATAATAATAATAATAATAATAATAATAATAATAATAATAATAATAATAACAACAACAACAACAACAACAACAACGCAACTCTAACCTAAATATGATTAACTTCTTAAAAAAGGACAATTTTAGTTGAAGTACTTTTTTATTTCTAGAATAATTATTGTGAAATATAAAATGAATTATTATAAAGATTGATTTACTTCTAAAAATATATGTTGTTAAATGATAGATAAAATTTATTTTATCATAATGCATATATATTTAACATGTTGAAAATATACTTGGTGCAATAAATTTTACTAAATTTAAACTCTGACTTAGTATTTATTTTACTAGTTATAAAGGCACAACATTTATATATATATATATATATATATATATATATATATATATATATATATATATATATATATATATATATATATATATATATATATATATATATATATATATATATATATATATATATTAGTGTGTATGCAAAAGTTTTAATTAAATCTATACTAAAATAAATTATATATAACAAAAATTATTCTTCAACGTATAAAGTGTGATAAACAGAAAAGCTAAAATTAAAAAAAAAACATTAATCACAAAAAACTATTTGCCAAGTGCTTTAGGTACTGTGTACTAAAATCATGGTAACATATTGGAACTGAATGGTGAATATTCCAGTGCATGTTCAGTGGAACCCTAGTGTTATGCTGATTTCTAAAGTTTTTAGACTTCACAATAAACCAAGCCCCTTTTAGCTTTTTTTTTCTATCGTTTGATTCATTGAAAGAGGCTGGGTTTATTGCGAAGTCTAAAATTGTTATCAATCAACGTAACACTAGTGTTCCACTGAGTATGTACTGGAATATTAACTGTTCAGTTCCAATATGCCACTATGATTCTTTACATGGTACCGAATACGCTTGGCAAATATTTTTTTGTGATATATGTTTGTTTTTTTTAATTTTAGATATTCTGTTTATCAGATATAATAGGTGATGAATATTTTTTATTATCTGACAGAGTTTTTCTATTATTTATGTATAACAAAATAAATAATATTAAAGGTCATAAAATATATAAGTAGAGTTTCTAGGAAAATAAATATTATTATTTATATTTTATATTATAATCATTATAACACCCAACAATTGAATGATCATATGTGCATAATGATTTCTTAGCTAACTCCATACATTTTAAAAAGATTGATTAAATTTAAGATATGTTTATATATTTCTTTACCATTGTCAGCCTACATTATAATTCCATAAACTTAGATATTTAATTTCAAATAAATTTGTATATACATACCTTTCTTTGAACAGTTGTTGCTTTTTCTCATTCCTATTTTTTGTATGTGTGCAATTGTTTATTATTGTTTTTGAAGGCCAACTGATGAGTGCTGTTTCAGCAAAAAGTGAATCTTGGGGGTCATTTGTATTTTATTATATCTTTATTTATATAAATTTTAAAAACATGGGGAAGTATGCAAGTATTTATTCTATCTATAAAAATAATACACATGGAAAAGAGAAAGGTGAATAACTTCACAGTGTGTATAAATTTAAAAAAATCAGATATATTAATTTTAACTGATGTTTTAAAGTTTATATCTGTGCAAGAGATAATCTCTAGTTTCGAAAATGACTTGTAATAATCATTATTGTATTTATCTGAAATGAATGGTGTGAAAGTTGTGAGTGGAGGGAGTATGACAATGGTAAATGAAAATGCAACAATTTACTCTAGATAAATACTCTTCATGAGAGATAGTGACCTGGGCCAACTGATGAGTGCTGGTTTGATTGAAATACATCTTGGGGGTCATTTGTCTTTTATTGTATCTTTATTTATAGGAATTTAAAAAGAATGAAAAAGTATGGAGGTGTTATTATATGTATAAAAATATTACGCATGAAAAAAAGAAATGTGAATAACTCCGTGTGTGTTTAAAAATCAGATATTATTCTTTAACTGTGATTTAATGTTTATATCTGTGCTAGAGATCATCTTTAGTTTCGAAAATGATTAGTAATAATTATTATTGTATTTATCTGAAATGAATGGCATCAAAATTGTGAATGGAGGGAGATTGGCAATGGTAAATGAAAATGTAACAATGTAAAATTTTTTTTTTTTTAAATAATTGTATATTAGTAATATGATTAAAAAATAAATAAACTATCATGTTGAATAAAATTCAAAAGATTTATGTTATTAAGATATGATAATATAAGTAAATGCGTTTATATGTACTCATTAAATTAGTTTAATAATATTAACTGCATTTATTTATCATAAATAAATATCATAAAAAACAGCAGTATACAAATAATAAATCTACCTATTGCTAAAAAGCCTAAAAAATAGTAAAAAAAAAGATATTTTTTTTTGCATGTCTTAATCCACAAATACATTGCAAATAATGCATGCATAACAATAAAAGCTAATAATTGAACAAAATAAAAAACATTAATGCAACACAGACCATTGACTTTTCATTTGTGTTTACATCATAACGTCAATTTTAAATAAATTACCCATAAATTAATATTATTTAAAGAAATAATAATATACTATAAGTATGAAACATTAGGTTGTTATGATTAGTAATTGCCAGAGAGAATTGTGAATTGGAAGAATATAATGTTAATTTATTTTTACAATGTTATAGAAACATTTGAATTTAATATTTCTTTATTAATGCAAATTAGAAAATAGTTTTCTATAGATTTAACTAATATAATATTATTGAATTGTTTATATATTTTTATTTATTTATTATAATATGAGCTATGTTTTAATGTTAATAATTTATATTCATTAATATCAATTATCATTTACTGCTAGCTATATACAGATTATTATGATGTTATATATGTAAATGACATATAATATTAGATGATGTATTTTATAAACTATATGTATCAACATGACAGTTGAGGACGATTAAGGCATAATTAGTTTTTAATTAACAAACATTTTATTTGTATTATATATATATGTAAATTTTATTTTTATACAAATTAACTTCGTTTTAATTATTAAAACATGGTTTTTAAAAGTTAAAATCTGTCTTCATTTTTGTATCGTTGATTATTTATTTCATGACATAAATGTCATATTTTAATCATCCTGATACATTATATTTACTCTCAATTTGTTTTAATATTGATATGGGTAATGTTATAAGCATAAAAAGCTTGAAGAATGGGTTGATTCATTTCATTCTTAATTTTTGCTAAATATACTGACAGTTGTTTATTCATAAAGCTGAGAGAGAGTAATTTACTTGTTCATTACACACTCACACAGACACACACAAATCTTATACATAGTGGAAAAAATAATAAATAGAAATGTTTTTTCAAGTTTTGATTATTGAGTATATAATAATAAAAACAATAACAACAACAACAACAATAATAACAACAACAACAACAATAATAATAATAATAATAATAATAATAATAATAATAATAATAATAATAATAATAATAATAATAATAATAATAATAATAATAATAATAATAATAATAATAATAATAATAATAATAATAATAATAATAACAACAACAACAACAACAACAAAAACAAGAAGAATGCTTATTGTTTTAGTTACTTCAAAGTAAATGATTTTTTTGAACACAGTAGCATATATAGTATATAATGTCAAAACATCTACAATCATTTTTTTTTATTTTTTTGCCCATATTATTATTAGGGTACTATCTATTCCATACAATAATGCAGTGTTAACAATCGTCACCATCATCATTTTTAATCATTATCAATATATTTCAGAATAAAAAAACTGTCAATGTTCATTATAGTTTCTCCCATTCATAGCTTCTTTTTTTAAATCATTCAAGAAAATTTTTTTTCTTCCATATATAACACATGTTGCTTCTTAGTAAATTATAACCATATTTTGGGATGCAGTTTATGACATTTATTATTACCTTTTCTCATAATATATCTAGTTCAGCACTAATTTAATCTTTAATCTTTTTAATGATATCAATGATATATATTTGTTCTCTCCCTCATACATAACGTTGTTGAATTTAATCTCTTCTTGCTATTCATAACATACTTATCCATACACAATTGGGTGATCTAAATTCTCTGCATAGTTTTTTTAAGTGTCCAAGTCTTTTGTTCATAAATAAGAAATATTAAAAGCATGGCCTATCAAGATTTTGGCTTATTTTATTTTAATATTAAATTATTTTGTCTACACATTTAACATCAATTTTATAGTTACTTTCATTCACTATATTTACTTTAATATTAATTACCTTATCAAGACATTTTTAATTATTAACTTTTTCTTATTCCTTTTTATTAAATGTATTTTATTCAATGATCATTACTTTACTCATTTTAAAATTATTTGCAATACAAAATCAACTACAAAATCTGGATAAATTATATAGAATCCATTTCAACCAACAAAATAATTATTGTAAAATTGTTGTGAGAAATTTTGGAGATTGTTTTATACTTTTAACAATGCCAATCTTCTTAATGTACCTATATAATCTAATCAATGTGATTGCATTTTGATAAATATACGTCAGAAAATGGAAATATATTTATATTGTAAAGTTTAAATGATTATAAAAATGATTATAGAATAAAATACTGTTTAACAATCATAATACTTATTGTTTTTTTTTTATAATTTTTTTGAATATTTTATATGGTCAACTACACTAAAATCATATTTAAATACTCTTGTTTTTCTAATTGTTTTAAATCCAAAGTTCACAATAGAAGAGTTGTAATTATCTTACTAAAAATATTGTAAAAACTAATAAGCCAGAAATTTTAAATATATTCTTTATCTTTTTTTTAAATATTAATAAAACTACTATATTTTTAATCTTAAATATATATTTTAAATTTAGATATTTGGTATACACTTTTCAAACAGTATTTGCATTTCTTCACCAAATCATTTTAAAATGTCAATAACAATTTCAAATATATTTAAATAATATGGATTACTTTTTTTTTTCTCTTTATTATTATATAACTTTTTGTAAAACTTTCACACACTTTATGATTTTGTCAATAATTTTAAAATAGTTCCCTCTTTTCTTCTTATTGCTGAAACACTTTTTTTTTCAAATATCAAAATTTTTGAAAATTTTACTTACTCTACAATTTTCTATCCCATTTCACACATATATTATTTTTGAAATTTTTCATATGATTTTACAGAATTCCAGGTATTCCATTTCTTTAAATACATATTTTCTGGTAATATTTTATAAAACTATGTTGCACTTTCATTTTGGGCTTATGTCCCTATTTATATTTAGAATATTCCACAAACTTGTGACCTCTACCACTTTTGTCACTGCATACATGATTGTCTACTGCATTTTCATATTTAATCATTTTTCATTTTAGCATTAAAATCTCTATAACAGTAATGTATTGCCTATGAATATTTTCAAGTGGTATTTAACATGTTTAATAACAAATTGAGATTCTCCGCTTACTTGGCAATAATATACAACTAAATTTCATAGTTACAGTCTGAATTCCTTGTGAAAAATGTTGCAACTTTTTTGAAATTTTAAAAAAATGCAAAAATTTTCCTACCTAGATCATATTACTAGTCTATAAACTAAGTACAACAAGTGCTAAGATAATAAAACTTTACAAATTATTATATATCTATATATTTATGTAACTTTTATTTATTATTTCTATCCATCATTTCTCAATCTTTACATATCTACTTAGCTCTCTTTTCATCTCTCTGTGTATATATTATCTATGTATCTGTTTATATTTCTAGTTAACTATGTTAGTCTATCCACCAATGATTTACTTATTTGTTTCTTTACATTCACATTCATTTATTTCTTTCTTTCTTTATTTATCTATATATTCATTCTTCCCTATCTACCTCTTTATCTATATCTAACTATTGACCATTTATTTAGTTATATAGTAAAAAGTAAAATAATTTAAAATTGATTATTGTAATATTTTTTAATATAATCACATGAGAGCAGTAAAGAAATAATTATTCACCAGTCCTGCAATCTTCAGATGCCATTATTAATAATTATTTATTCTTATTTTGTTATCAATAATAGTATGTTTTCTAATGTGTAATTAAGAAAACCAGACATAACCTTAATGCCGAATTGAATTTGATGGTGTATTTACTAATCACATCGCCTAGATAAGTTTTATAACATTGGATGTAATGTACTACAGTATTATAATAATTATATATTGAATGGAATAAATAATTTATTTACGAAATTTAAATTAATTATTACCAGTAGAAACAACCAAATAATTTTTCAAACATGTTATTATTTTTTTTTTTGAGAAAATTTCATTCCAAAAATTAAAAACAACTATTAGTTTTTTTTTTATATAATATTAATTTTAGTCATATTGTAATAATAATTAAAAAAATATCCTTAAAGCTACAAGTCCAGGAGTATATTGATAGTATTGAACAAATCCAGTAAATAATATAAATTTATATTTAAAATTTTGGGGATTATTTTGTATATATATATATATATTAAAAAATCTAATTAAAAATAACAATTAATTATTTTGTATATATATATATATATATTAAAAAATCTAATTAAAAATAACAATTAAATATGGCGTAGAAATTCATTTTTTGCTGTATATATAAAATTAAAATTTAGTAAAAAAATCTTAATTTTAATTAAAAAAAGTAATTAAAATTAATTCAATTTTTTTTTTTTTTTAAAAAAAAAAAAGACTGAAATAAAAGCAAAACAGACAATAGAAAATTAAAACTTAAAAAAAAAATTACACGACATATATCTTGTAGGCAAGTAAAATATTGTAGAATATTAAATAAAAATGTAAATTATTTTAAAGCATATAGATAAACATTGTCATAAACAAAATAAATCTTCTGAAGCTCCTCTCAATCCTTATTTATTTAGCATTAAAACAAGATTTTATGTTATGGTATATTTGACAAAATCTATTTAATTATCTATAGCAACCTGTCTAAATGTCTATCGATCTAATAAATTAAAAAAAAATACAATTACTTCTCTGGACAGACACTTTAATATTTTAATCAGAACAATTGATTTGCTCTTATATCTCTTTATCTATTTGTCCATCAATACAATCATATACCTATCTACTAAATTTTTTTTCTACACACACACACACACACACACACATATATATATATATATATATATATATATATATATATATATATATATATATATATATATATATATATATATATATATATATATAACATTAAATTTATTCATTTATTCATTCATCCTTCCAATTATCTGTCTATTTACTTCTTAAAAAAGGCAAAACTCACTAAATGTATTGTCACACAGTCCCAATCTAGTGCCTACTCATCCAATATCACCAGACTAGTTTATGGCTTGTGACCTTCGTCAGTGATGGAGAGAATTGCACATAGATCTTAGGATCTAATGCAACCCTCCAACAGCCACCTTTTATCTCCACTTAACTACAAAACTTTTGAGTCTTAAATTGATAACACCTTAATATTTTCAATCCAAGCTCATTAGCTTATATAGTCATAAAAGTCTGAACTGAAGTTATATACCCATACATTTTGGTGTCTTTGATTATTTAATAACCATAGCCACCACTATCCTATTAGACATAAACTAGTCTGGAGATATTGGAAGAGTAGGCACTAGATGAGAATTTTATACACAAGCCCTCTGTCATCCATTGATTACTCTAGCTTGCAGTATGTGGCAATACATATAATGAGTTTTGCCTGTTTGAAAAACAGTTTTAAACAAACATAAAATGGTTATCATATGATGTTTATTGGCTTAAAACCAATGCTGCCTAATAGGATAGTTGTTGCTATGGTTATTAAAGAACAAAAGATACCAAAATGTATGGGTACTGAACTGAGTTCATACCTATATGACTATTTAATATAATGAGCTTGGATTGAAAATATTAATGTGATTTCAATTTAAGACTCATAGATTTGTAGTTAAATGGAGATAAAAGATGGCTGCTAGAGAGTTGCTTAAGATCTAGGTACAATGCTCTCAGGTCCAAGGATCCTCACAGAAGAAGGCCATAAGCCAGAAACTAGTCTGGGAATATTGGATGAGTAGGTACTAGATGGGGATTTTATAAACAAGCCTTCTGTCATCCATTGATTACTCTAGCTTTCAGTGTGTGGCAATATGTGTAATGAGTTTTGCCTGTTTTAATAACAGTTATAAGCAAGCATGAAAAATGATGATGATGTGATATCTATTTTTTTTCCTATCAATCTATCTGTTTGTCTTCTGTTTAAATGTACACAAATGTAAGAATATAACATAAACCATCTATCTATATACATACCTATCTGACCTATTTTATCCATTGCTTATCAATCAAATCTATTTATATATCAACTATATATTTACTTATACAAGCATAAATCCATTATACATCTGTCGAATTAATATCTAAGTATGTGTTTTTATATTTTTCTATCTAGTATTATGTCTATTTGTCATTATACTCATATTTGTCGAATACATGTATATAAAATCAGAAGTTTTAGTTTGAAAACTTTATATCAGAAAAATTACAAGTTAAATAGTATAAAACACACTCAGAACAAAAAACATTATTCAAATAAAGTCAATTCATCGTTGGAGTTGTAAATATCCAATTAATTTCAGTTAAAATTTATATCCACAAAATCAGAGTGACTAAGAATATGTGTTTAATAATGCTTAAAATGCTAAAAAAATTTCAATAATATTTAAGATCAAAATATAGAGTGCAGAATGTTACATAAAGATTTTCATAGTAGCGATTTTTCAAATCATTATATCTAAATAACATGTAACATTTTTGCAGTGTTCAGTGTTTAGTATGTCTTCTATGTAAAATATTAGGCTATAGAAAAACATGGAATAAATTTTTGTCTGAAATCAAATAGATTTCTGAACAGCAATATCTATCTATCTATCTATCTATCTATCTATCTATCTATCTATCTATCTATCTATCTATCTATCTATCTATCTATCTATCTATCTATCTATCTATCTATCTATCTATCTATCTATCTATCTATCTATCTATCTATCTATCTATCTATCTATCTATCTATCTATCTATCTATCTATCTATCTATCTATCTATCTATCTATCTATCTATCTATCTATCTACATATCTACCTATCTACCTACCTATCTATCTATCTATCTATCTATCTATCTATCTATCTATCTATCTATCTATCTATCTATCTATCTATCTATCTATCTATAACAATTTTAAAAGACTTCCCTTTAGAATTACGTTTTTAATTAACTGATGTTTTTTTGTATTATAATATATATATATATATATATATATATATATATATATATATATATATATATATATATATATATATATATATATATATATATATATATATATATATATATATATATATTAGTAAATAAAATCAAGTTATATATCACATGACTTTGTTTGATAAGCTTGTAATTCTAAACTAAAATAATGACAATGCTAATAGATCTAATAAGCTTTATCAATAAATGTTACAACTATAGCTAGAAACTGATTTGAGGATGAGGCTAGTTTAGAGATAGGGAGTTTAAATGCTTCTCTTGCAGCATTTAGCGCTAAAGCTTTTTAGAGCTATTAGCATGCTTATTATTTTACTTTAATATATATATATATATATATATATATATATATATATATATATATATATATATATATATATATATATATATATATATATATATATATATATATATATATATATAAAAAGAGCTTGCAAATAAGCTCCTAACAAGCTTTGCAGAATAACCATAACCCTAGACTGGTTTTTGTTACTGGCTTCTTCAGTGAGGTGTTGAAATATTCAAGCATTATATTAAAATAAATAATGTTATTCATATCACTGTCAGCCATGAACACTTCTACATAACAGTAAGTTGTTTTTCTGCTATTGTGAGATTAGATTCAACAGTTTTAAAGTAAAAGCTATCTGAAATACAACAAATAGTATAAACTAAATTATTAAATGTAATAATAATAGGTATTGTTAAAATTATGAAATAAATTATTACAACATTATAATTTGAATTAATAATAAATAATAATAGGTTTGTTAATAGTGTTTATATTTAGGAAAAACTAAAACATTATATAAATTATGTAGTCTTTTTTTTTCTTATCAATGCATAAAAATGTGTGGAATGTATTGAGAATAAATCTCACTTAAGTATATTAATGGTAAATAAATACATTTTAAATAATTAGATTAAAAATAAGTTAACAAAAAAATATAAGCCTCTTTTTGAGATATGGGATTTGAAAACAAGGAAAAAGATCAAGCAATTTAATAATTACAGTGATTTGAAAATCCAGGTTTTTTTGGAAATTCTTGCAAGTAAAATAAAATGAGATCATAAAGTTATTAAAAACACGATTAAAGTTGTTAAAATCCAGAGATACAATCTTATGCATTGTCATTTTTTGCGAAATTAATTAATTTAAATTACTAATTTATTCAAGCTGCATTCAGCCACCATTGGGTAACTGAGTCTAAAATGAAAAAAAAAAAACTCCTTAAAATCTAAGCTTTGTACCTTATGAATCTTATCAAACTATTTAGAAGGAATATTAAAATGAAAGAAAAATGCTTAAACCTTAAATGTCAAATACAACAGATTCATAAAGTGCATTAGGCAATGTATAAATGAAAGAAGAGTATTATAAATAGAATAAGTTAATGCATGTAATCATAGAAAAAATGACCTGATAAAAAATAATATCATAATGAAATGTACAGACTTCTAGTTACAATGATTATGATATGTATGTTTAAAAAAAATAACAATTAGACTATTATTCTAACATATTAATCATTTTAAGTTTTATTTTACAAACATATTTAATTTAATGATTAAATAATGAATCAAATGCATTTTTTTTTTAAATCTTAGCATTTGTCGCTAAACATCTATACGTACTCATGTTGCATTTTAAAGCAGTTGAAATAAATAAATGTATTTAAAAAATGTGTTAACTTCTATCTAGATATATATGATATGCTTTCTTCAAATTTAATATATTTTTTCAAACAAGAGAATTTTCTTTAATGTGTATTTTCAGTCAATATGTAATGTTGGGTAAAACTAATGGTATAATATTCATATTGGCATTTGAAATAAGTACATATATCATATATATCAAATGTCAAAGTGATACAAATAATCAGTGAAATATAATTATAATTGTTTTAATCTAAAAGTTTTTTAAAAAAATTGAACAAGTTTATTTATGGATAAATAAGCTCTCATTCTTATTGATGTAAATTAGTTTTCACTTAAGTCAAACATATAATATAAATGAAATGATTAGATAACTGTAGAATGGTTAAAATATTTTTTATCTAGATGGTAAATTTATTCATAATTTTGTTTTGTAAATTGGAGTTCAGCTTTCAAAATAATCTAACTCACATATTTGGTTAGAGTTATTATTTAATTAAAGATCAGATTCAAAAAGATATTATGTTATTAATTGAGTTGTGATTGAATCAGGATACAGCGAAAATCTAAGCTCCTACAATTATTCTTATTAGAAAAAAAAATATTGATATGTGCCTGACTATGCTATCAAGCCAATGATGCATTGAATTTAACCATGTTAGTATTCTAATATGCAATTGAAAAAACTACTGTTTAAAATTAATCAAAACAAAGTTTGAACAATTTGTAAATAACTACTATTGCTTTCCTCTATGTGTGTGGGAACTGAAACTTAAAAGATTGGGTAAGAATAGCTTATTAAAACAATTATTAGCCATAAATTATAATCAATTATAACAAAAATTTTCATGATTTCTTATGTAAATATTTAATTTATAAAGTGTAAACAATATTTGAAATTAAACTGAGAGACTGCAAACCTCTCATGCTTATTAGCCAATCAGGTGTTATTAATAGTGATCAAATCATAAATACAAGACAGATAATTTAACAAGAAGAGGGCGTCCATACTCCTCTTTACTTGTCTTTCTATATATCCAAGCCAGTCTGAAGTACATAGATTTGAAAGTGTGGATCTTCAAACATATTCACATTTAATTCACTGAGTTCAAATTACAAACATACAACATGAAATCCTGCGATTTACTATGCAGCAGTTTTCGATGTTATAACTTGCCGTAACATATGTAAATATTTAATTTATAAAGTGCAAACAGTATTTGAAAGTAAACTAAGAGACTGCAAACCTCCCATGTTTAAAGAAGCATCAATTATTATATTATCAAATTAAAAATAATGTAAATAGTCAATTTAATAGAGCTTCAGTATTCTTTGACCAGGAAAAAACTTGTAATTATAGGTTTACATTTAATATCAATGAAATAAAAATACTAAGGGAAGAAAAAAAATATAAAAAGAGAAAAATATAAAGAGGAAATTTTAATAGATAAATATAATGATAATGTTATTAATAGGCAAGTTTCAAATATTGCCATACACAGCTTATGGAAATTTATGTTACATTAAAAAAAAAAATCACTTAAAGCTGATGAAGACTACTACATAATTGAAAGTGCTAATAAAGAATTTGAAATATAATATTTATTTTACAGTTAAACTATTTACGTATTATATATAATATTTATATAATGTATAGTATACTTTTACATTTATTATATATTGAATTTATTATTGTCATGGAATTTTCATTCTTGAGTAAATTTTAGTTAATTAAAGAATGGCATAAACAAAACAAGAAGTTGATTCATAAATGATGCAGATTATAGTTTTTTTAAAAAGTGTAAAATGTTTTGTATTTTTCCAAAATGCTGTAATATTCGTTTGAATAGATGTCTCGGATTTTTCTCAAATAATCTGTTTAAAAGTAAATCAATTATTTTGGACAATATAATAAGGCAATGTAAAAAAGAAATTTATGACATTAAAAAAATATTTAACAGTTATTGAATATGAATGAATGGGATCAATGGAAGTCATTTTTTATACTATGTCAAGTTGGATTTAAAAAGAGTCAACAAAATTGTATTAATGATTTGATAAAGAAAATTGACTTTTTATATAATTGTTATTATAAAAATAGTTGTGGTGATTATAATTAGATGAATTTAATAAATAAAAACAAATGTTTTACACGAAAATACATTTTACAATATGATTCAAAGTATGTATGATGTGTACAGGAACATTATAATATGGAATTGAAAGCATCGGTGCAGAATATTTTTATGATAATATGAACATACAGGAATGTAGTAATATAATTAAGGATATTTCTAAATATAAAATAAAAACTAATAGATGGTCATAGAATTATGGAGTTTCTGAATTTAAACATCTTCTTGGGACTGAGCAAAATATATGTTTGAAAAAAGATAAAGGTTTAAGAATGTGTTTTATTGAAAAAGATGCATATAATGATGAAATTAAAACACAAATGAATAAATTGGTATTTGATATATTGATAATTATAACATGGAAGGACAATGCATGAAATTTATAAATAGTATTTTAAGGAAAGTTAAAAATAATTTTATGAATAGTTGTACATGCTAAGATAATTGTTCTATTGTTATTTAGTTCATGTTTATCTATTTATTATGATATATTTTGTTTTAGGATGGATAATTGTAATGACAATATATATGTATATAATTATGAGTGTGTATTTATTAAAGGTATTAGCTATAATATTTAAATTACCAGTTCTAATTTACTTGTATTTTGTTTTTAAAAAAAATGTTTTAAAATGTTATATTATTGTTATGGTTATTATATGTTTATTTACTTAATAGATTGTCAAAATAATTTTTTATGATATAATAATTTTTTATTTTGTTATTAAAAATATTTTAAAATTGCTAAGTAATGGTCTTGGAGATCTTAAATTCAGCATGGGATTTATAGTGCAGAAGATCGTGAGGATTGGCAAAAAAAGCTACTAAAAAAAAAAGAAGTCATAACTGTCATTTGTCATTTTTTCCAAAAATTATTATTAAAAATTTCATTACAAAACTTATAGGATGATGGTTAAATGCTAAAGATGATTTGCTAAATACAAAATTATCATTTTGAGGCATTTGCCTCCTCAATTTGGCAATATATCACCATTGGAACCTTGTAAAACATAGAACCTAAAGTAAACCGATGATCATCATAAATAAAATAAAAAATTGCTATTATTTCCCGTGTAGTGAACAAGCTAAATGCTGACGTTTCAGTACAATATCAAGTACCTTGATATTGTACTGAAACATCAGCATTTAGATTTTTCACTACACGGAATATCCCGCAAATAGTAATATATATATTTATATATATATATATATGTGTGTGTGTGTGTATTTATGCCATTATACAAATCAAACAAATTGCAATTTTGAAATAAAGTTATATCATTAGTTTATATAAAAGAATGATTTTGAGATATTTTATCTTTATTTTTAGTACATCAATTTCCAGCCAGCAAATATAAAAGTATTAAATTATTGGTAATTTCAATTGAATAGATATATTTTGGATTCAATAAAATTCCTTTTGTTCCAAATTATATTTAGTATATAATTAATTGTACATTAAGTTAACCCTGAGAACTAATTAAGAATGCATTATAGTCAATGCTCTATATTATTAAGTTTATTTATATAGTTAGCCAAAATAACAGTATATTTTTAGCATATTTATTTTGTGGTAGTTTATTTTCTTTAGTATATGTATAACATGCTATTAAATAGGTTATTACACTTCTGATATGTGACATATTTATATTAAGTTGAATGATGGAAGATATGTTGTTTCTTTTTGCATGGCACATATATTTTATTAGAATTGACAAATTAATATGAAGCTTGGTTAATTCATGGCTGTCTCATAATATAAATCTTAACCAAGTCTTTTCTTTATTTCTAAGGTAGTCTATCCATTATAAATGGTGTGATTAATACATTAAAATTATAAATCAAATAATTTTAGAATTAACGTATTCCATTAGAAATGTTGTATCATCGTGAGTTTTAGTCAATTAATGATTGTTGATTACATATAGAATTTCAAATTATATTTTTCATTATAAAAGTTGCTCAACAATTTAGTCCATATTATCTGTTATTTATATCATATATTATTATTTCATTACAACGGGCATGCCATCATTAGGATATAGTTAATTGATGATTAAATTTGATGCTACATATAGCATTTTCCATTACAATTATCATCCAATAACTTGGGGCATATTTCATTTCTCAGTATAAGTGTGTGATATATTATAATCATACCCCTATTCCATTACAATATATATATATATATATATATATATATATATATATATATATATATATATATATATATATATATATATATATATATATATATATATATATATATATATTAAAAGAGAGAGAGAGAGAGAGAGAGAGAGAGAGAGAGAGAGAGAGAGAGAGAGAGAGAGAGATCTATGTCTATATGCCCAATAATATTTGCTAATATTAAACTTCCAAAAGTAGAAAATCCTCTTAAATTGATGATTGATTTTGGTGGATCATTTATGTATAAAACAAAACAGCTAAATATATTGATAAATTGTTACAATATATGTTGGTTTTTGGAAGATATACAATTGCATCTTTTTATGAATTTGTTGATAGAATTAAAAATATAAAAATAAATAATAAAGATTTGTTAGCGTCATTGGATGTAACAGAATTATATGGATCAATTGATCATCTTGTATCTATAAGTTTAATTAAAATGCACTAATTAATATGTCTATAAATAAACATTTGATAAAAGTTTGATAATATATGAACTTTGAACATCGTATTACACTGGTTGAAAGTTGCAATTTGTTATGTATTGTATTTTACATATGTTTGTGAAACAAAAAAATATATATATTTTATAAATAAGATGACTCAATAAATATATATCGTATTAATAAATTTGAAAGTGGTATTGGAATAAAGATTTATTCATTTATATTAATTAACAATACACTTTAGATTAGAGGCAAAAAAAGTTAATAATTATTTTATGTTAAAAAAGAGTGAAAATATTCAAAAACACATTTATAAATAAAGTAATGTCTATTTTTAAGATGATATATAAAATGTCAACTTATATAATACATAATTTATTGTGGATTTAAGTAAAAAATGTATAACACTGATAATTATTTGGATAATTATCTGTAAACAAATTATTTTCTTTATTATTATTTATTAAACATTTGTTAAAGTTTAATCTATTATATAAAACATTGGAAGTCCATATATTAATTACATGATTTTTATCTATGAGTAAATCATGTGAGCATTGATTAACTAAGTATTATAAATCAAAGGTGATATAATGGGTTGTGTTAGTCATAGTTTTATGGAAAATATAATATAAAGATGGGACTTTTTGAAAAGTTTGATAAATTGTCTTGATAATAGAGACATGATAATCTACGAGAAGGTTTCCTATTATTATTCATTTGGTGTAGAACAGATTGTAAAATGTAATCAAAACAGAAGATAGGTAAGTAGATAAATTCAGTGACTTCTATGAAAGTAAATTAAAGTGATATGCTAATATAGAGTATCATGATACAAGTATCTTCATTATCACAATCAACTCGATATAGCATGATAGAGTATTTTTTTAATTTTAATTTCTTTCATGCATCATTAGCCAGAGTACTTGTACCTTAAATAAATAAACAATTATTTACTTGATTTATATTTCTATTTTTATTTTCTTTTAAAATTGTACACAGTAAAAAAAAATTATTTATTTGCTTGTGTGCATATCTGATTTTAATAGAGGTATTCATTTAATAGATGGTGATTTTATTGGGAAAAAATATAAAAACAAACAAGAGTGCTTATAGATTTATTTTATCAATGAAAATAAACTACCCTAAAGAATTCTGACAATGTATTTTTCATATTAGTAATATTATTAATCTTATTTATTTCTCCATTGTTATTTTAAAAGAGCAATGATCTGTTTTTAAAATGTTGTATTAATGTTACTATAAGTGATAATCACTTTACTTTATTTTACAATATACTTTTTCTCATAATGCTTTTATTGACATTTTATTTGGAAAAAAAAATTGAAGTGGTTATTATGTTATGGACAGTTGATTTAGATATTGGGGACCGTCCACTTACATCTTAGGAGATACTACATTATTTGTCACAGAAGAAAATGTCTTCTTTTAAGATTATCACACAATGATTTTTGTACATATGAAATTGATTTTTCACTTGTGTATAACTATTTTTGATTATTTTTACACTAATTGTTTGATCATTATTTAAAAGAAAAAATACATATGTAAATTATCAATTTATTTAATTGCCTTCTATTTTTAAAAATAAAAGTTAATAAAACTTGATCATAATATAATGATAAAACTAGTTGCATATTTTAGATTATTGTCTGTCATTATCAACTTAGTGCTAAAATCTTTTCAATATTGTAATTATTATAAAGAAAATATCATAATTTAAAGTAGAATTCCATAGCTCTATCATAAATATTTTTTCATTCATTTACATTAAAAAACATAAATTAAAAAAAAAAAAAAATTGTTCATTTTCTGAAAGAGTATTTACAAGTCTGATTTTACCCATTTCCAAACATTAAATGTTAATTTTCAAAGTATTATTTATTTACAAAATACAATTAAAAAAAATAAAATTCCAACTTATTGTGTTTTAATATAAAATAAACTATTTATATAGGGTTAAGACTGATTATTTTCAAAAACTCACACTATGTAGAACAAAAGAAAATGTCAAATTGTTAACTGGTTAATACATATTCTAAATCCATGCTTCACAAAAAGTAGTTTTAAAATAAAGGGTATTTTAAAATCTATATCAAACTTATATATATATATATATATATATATATATATATATATATATATATATATATATATATATATATATATATATATATATATATATATATATATATATATATATTTATAACCGATAACATAGAGATAGAAATAATATTTATACTATTAAAATTTTTAAATTAAAAAATGTGAGATGTAAATTGGGAAACAAGTAAATAATTATTAGTTTATTGCTATTTAAATATTATTTGATTAATATTAGAACTTTAAAGTTATTATATTTGAATATTTGATTTGTATCAATTTTTAAATACCATCATTATATTTCAATAAAAATATACACCATTTTTTAAAAGAAATGTGCCTGATTTTAGTGATATATATATATATATATATATATATATATATATATCATATATATATATATATATATATATATGATGTTATATTTCATAAAAAAAATAAAGTAATACATATCATGGTTTATCATTATTTTCCATTGTGGGAAAAAGCACTTTCGAAGATTCTGTTGAATAAAAGAAGATTTTATTAATAGATAAAAGTACTCAATATAATTTTAGAAAAACAAGAATTTTTATAAAGATATGTTTGTTTTATTCTTTTTTATTACGAATATAATAACAAAAATGTCTATTGTGAGTAAAAATGACCTTTATTTATCGATTTTTTTTTTTTTTTTGGTTTCCAGTTTAGTTAAACGTTCGGCTTTCACAATTGCAAAGTTTGTGATAAATAATTAAAAATATTTTGTTGCCCGTGGAAATGTATTTCACAGGAATTAGAAATGAGAACTATTATTAAATTTGGATGCTTACTAATACCAACTTTTCTTTACATTTTAATTAGAGCTACTTTTAGAATATCTAGTAAATAAATATATAATGGATAATTAATAATTTACATTTTTTTGTCTAAAGTAAAAGCAAAAATAACAATATACCTTATATGAATACTCATATGTGTTATCATAAATGATCACATTAAAATTGGTTTGATGTTTGTATCGATAGTTCTTCATTTAAATATATGTATAAGTTGAATTATTGCTTACACATATTACAAACTCCAAACAGAGGCTAACCTCTCTGGAGAGTTTCACCTCTGTGTAAACAGCTTGTGTAAGCCTAAGATATGATGATAAGGTGATGTTTAATGGTTTATTACAGACTTCATTAGGATGCTGCTGCATTTCAAAAAAATATAAAATATTCATGATATAATTAATGCAATTACATTAATTATGAGTGACATTATTTTTTATCATATTAATCTTGTAGAATGTAAAGATATTTTTTTAATGTTTTGAACATTCTACAAAATCTTGACTCAAATTATTATACTTAAATATTTCTCAATGTTAGAATGATGATTAATTTAGTCAACATTCTAACATCTTCAATGAAATGAGTACATAAATCAATTGAAAAAAATCATACCTCTTAATAGCTTTTTATGATAAAATAAATATAATTTTTAATGTAAAAATCATACACTGATATTATTAGAAAGATACCTTAATAATGTTCTAAGGAAATTGTATTGTTTCTATATAGGAATTATGACTAAACTTTCGATTTAGCAGCATGACAAAATTTCAGCTTTTGACCAATTTGCATCCTTGTGAATTTTTTCATAAGTATTTTACATTAAAATACATGTAAAGCAGTATATTTTATTATGTTAACTTTTTGCTAAAAAATTTACAGTAAAAAAAATAGAAATTCAAAAGAACCCCTTTTACAATAGACATAAACCCTACCCTGACATGTTCAGCCATTGTCTAATGACAAGGCTGTAAAATATTTAGCATTTTATGACATTGTTTAAATAAAATAGTTTCAATGAACAAAAATGTGATTATTTGCAAATTTATTACAGTTTTAGATTTGTTTTAAATTATTTACACTATAATTATTAGATATCAAGAAATATTAATTATTAATAACTTATTTTGACTTGAAATACTTTATTTTACAAAATATGTTATATTAACAGCAAATGTAAGCATAGCCTGAAGCAATTTACAAGCTTAGTTTCTATAAAAGCAATCTATTTATACCTATAAGCATGAAAATATCACAATTTTGCAATAAGTATTCAAAAATATTAAACTTTTAAGACATAATTTTTTAGATATAAGGGAAATAAATAAATATTTGTTTGATATTTAAAGTAATAAGAATTAAGAAATAATTTTGTTGATTTTATAAATTGAAAATATTTTTCCTACAAATGATGATATTTAAATTCTTTGCTTTGTTTATGATCTCAATTTTTTAAATAATTACAGAAACAAAATGTGAAAATATCTTTCAAATGAAGTCAAATTTATTATTTTCAGATAAGTAATAATCATTTTATCATATGTTTTGTGTTGATGTGTGAGACAAAGTAGAACAATAGAAAATATAGACCTTGAGAGGGCAAAAGATAAAATTCAATTTCTAAAATTAGTGCTAATTTTGGTGCTTTTAAAAATGAAAGTTTACTTAAAGGTATGTTTAAAGGCAGAATCAAATAAACAATGTAGAATATTAGCATGCAATATATATATATATATATATATATATATGCTATATATATGCATTTTCAAATGGTACAATCAATATATATATATATATATATATATATATATATATATATTGATTGTACCATTTGAAAATGTCTGTCCATTCAACAAGATTTAGAATCTAAGCAAAAATACCACAAATCCAATCATACCTGAGATTTAGAGGTCAGGAGCAATCATGAATTCTAACCTATTTGTCCATTCCCCAAATCTATAATGCTACAGACAACAATCTACGGTGATACTAAATAAATTAATTATTTCCCGGCCCAGTGCTACATCATTTTGCATGAGACTTAGCTGATGATGATGATGAGAGGTTGAGTGAACCCAAGATACTAAGTTAAAACTATACATAAATATACATATTATTAAGGAGATTCAAACACTGGATTAAAGTTTAAAAGTATATAAATATTTATTTTGACAAAAATTCAAGATTTTATATATATTCAACTTCACGCATTTAAAACTTTAATTTTGGTTACACATATTTGATGACCTTTTGACAATTACTTTATTTCATTAGATAACAATTTAGTGTGGCAGTTACAATACTGACATATATTTCAAATAGGATTTTATTCAATGTACAAAATAAATTTATCTGGGTGATTGGTAGACATATTATACATAAAAAAAACTTATAAAGATATGACCATAATAGAGTTTCACTGTTTGTATGATTTCATGGGATGCCCTTGGAATTTGACACATAGTTTTATTTTCATTGATAGCCTTTATTGACAACACTTAAATAAGAATACATTTTGATCAGAATATATTTAAAACATTTATTATTTAAACATTTTTGACATTTAAACTATTAGATATTGTGAAAATTCTATCAATATTGGAATTGCTTATTGAACAAAGGAGAGGGCAGCTTCAACTGAAAATATTACAAAGACAAATGTTTCATTATTACACATCATTATCGTATATTTTGTCAAAAAGGCTAAAAGAAAATGAATTATAAAAATTTGTGGTGTTAGCATAATGGCCGAATATTTGCAGATCCAATATTTTGAAGTGCTTTATCGTAATGTGTAAGAAAACAGTCTAGCCGACTTGCCACCCCACATTTTGTGGAATCGGTTGACAAAAGGTCCTCAGACAGAGATGCCATGGGCTGAACTTTGCCAGAATTTTCCCATGCATTGCTCTCGTTATGTGAGTATATATAGATATGGTCCACGGACATTCATTGCTCTGTTTAAGACATGAAACGAAGATGAAATGACTCGGGAATTTCGACGCACATCTCTAGATAAAGCTTACTATGAAGAGTGGTCTATGCTAACAATGCTATTATAACAATATAAAATCATTGGACTTAAAGACAAATATAAAGCCTTAAATACTTAACAAATACGTAATGACATGTTAAAATAATGACCCGTGTGAGATAAAGTCATTGATTAAAAGTAAACGCTGTAATTAATGAAGTGTGCATTGCTCCCCCTTCTTAAATCAATTGGATTATGTTTAAATATATATAAAAAAATTAAAATTCATGCACTTAAAAGTGTGAACAACAAAACAGGGTTTGTTCACCAGTCTTTTTGGCGATGACAATGAATAAAGAAATTAATAACTCTAATGTACACCAAAATCCATCCCAGATTGCAAGATATTTATAAATTTTGTATAATTTTATGGTATAATATTTTAAATAAAAAAAAAAAAAAAAACATATATTCATTTTACAAGAAAAACTCAGACTTATGAACTATTTAGAAAGAAATAAATAAGAACTCATTAATTCTCTCCCTTCTAAATTCATAAAATCGGGTTTGATTTGCATTTAAAAATAAAAGTTTAGTGAAAAATATAAAAATAGAAGTTAAAATAATTTATAACCACACTAATTTATAAAAGAAAGTAAGAAGAGTGAGTTGAATGAAATGTTTTATTGCAGTATTAATTTATGTTATAGAGAATTGATATAAAGAAAATAAATAATTATTAGTTTTAACGTACTTGCCAATGAGCAAGTTAAAGAGGTTAAATATACAAACATTAATTTAAAGAGAGTTTACAAGTTATAATTTAGGTAATATGATTATAATGACTTTGGGCTGGTTACCTCAGCATTCTAGGGGAATACAGACAAATTTTGTATGGTAGATGGCATTTTTGACATGTCTCTTGGCCTTGGCGGTTCTTAGATGGCACAGGAACACTTGAATGGTAGAAGCTACATCATGCATGGCAATGATTCAAACCAAAGATGGAGAGGAAGGTCTGAAGCCCCTCAAAAATTTACACAGATGTGAAGTCGGTCAAAGTCTATTGACCTAGCTCTCTCTGACACAATAAATTATTGGCCCTATTTATACAAAACTTTGAGGTGTTTAAAGAATGTTTTTTTAATTAAGTTTTTGATCTTTAATTAACAGAAATATTTTAGCTATTGTTAGTGGAGATGGAATCGTTAGATAACTGTCCAAAAATAATTTCAAATCAATTTCCAGATTGGAAATATATTTGATAAAAATGTTAATCTCTAATTCAAATCAATTAGCTTTGTTTTAAGTTTTACTTTAATTTAAAAATTCCTTTTTAATCATGAAACAAAGTAATGTTCTCAACGTTTTAATTATTGTTGGACAGTCTATTTCCATCTTGAATATTTGTATACATATATGAAGAAAATATTTATAAAATAAATAAATATTTAAGAGAAAATACAAAATTATTTAAAAGATTTATTTGTGATTATATATATATATATATATATATATATATAAATCACAAATAAATCTTTTAATATATATATTTTTATATATATATATATATATATATATATATATATATATATATTGTACCCTCACTTCTCGATATATAATATAATTTAAAATATGACTAGCTCAATTAAATCATTATGCTTGGCTAAAAAATATATAACTATCTTTAATATATTTTTATAATACTATATCTTATCCGATTTATTATAACTTATCAAAAATTAATATAGTTCAATATTAAGTACTAATTAAATAAGTATTTACTAAAATCATGAGACTATGAAGTGAAGTTACAATTGGTAATTGAATTTACATTGAATCAATGTCTTTCCAAGACACTGTCTCAATGGCATAAGAATACTATTACCTCTTTATTATCTCATTACTAACTCTACAGTACTCTTATGACTTTTATAAAATTAACTAACCTCAATAACAATAAATCAATAAATCTCAATCTTTTATTAAAGAAATATAATTAAATAATCTCAGGTTCTTCTAATTATCTTAAAGTAATAATAATTCGTGCAGATAGGAATGATAAGGGATTTAATATCAAACCTAAATACACCTAACTTATTCTAATAACAATAACTAACAATAATAATCTTTAGTGTATACCTTAATCTTATCTATTTTATTATACTATTAATCATTAAGAAAATAAGTAAATCATATACATGTCTTTCATTTCCATATAGTATCTTAATTTTAAAATAGACCAAAATCTTACAATTGAACAATCTGTGGCAATAAATAATATTATACTCTTATATTGTGCATTATAATTACTTTGTGACCATTGTAATGTTATATGTTAATGTCAATCAATTTCTATAAATTATATTAAGAAAATATTGTGTTTCCTTCTCAAATAATAAAATAATAAATTCATATTGTGCAAATATTATGTTTATTCAAATTATCTGTTGTCAAATGCTGTGGTGTAAAATAATGAATTCGACACACTTTTAAATAACTTAAACAAATTTATTTACATCAACTTTAACAAGTAACTTATTTACACTATTTACATTACAAATGGAACTAAAGAAAATAAAAAAAAAATAAGAAAAATAATACAAGATTTTACACTGTTACTATTTCCATAATCATAAATAGATAATTTATACATTTCTTAAATGTTCTATCAATAACATTTAATTAAATTTATGACTTTAAATTTTAATAAACATCATTTGTCATCAATTAATACAAGAAAAGGTTTTATGTGAAATATCATTCATGTAGCATATATGTAAATAAACAAACTTTAATAATTAAAATGCTACTTCATTTAAGTCTTACTGCTATTTATATTATAATGTACTAGTATGTATTACATTTACTATTACTATTACTCAAAGATCAATTAATGTATAAACTGATATAACTTTGTAATATAATAACAATTATTGATTATAATTATTTATTTCATTCCGATGTAATTTCATACTACATGTCTTACCAAAATATGCAATACGTGTATGTTCTTTTAAAATAATATTTTAAATTATTCAACAATTTCAAATTTTATAAAGTATTATATTAAATAAAATTTTATGATTCTTTTCTATTTAAACTATTACTCTTTTTTTACTTGTTATTCTTATTCCTTCTTAAAACTTCTATCTACAAATATCATTTTAACCTTATTCAACTTCAGAAAAACAGATGACCAATTTTTTAAAAAAAAAAAAAAATTATCCAAACTCTCTTATACCTCATCATCTATATACGATAAACCTTCAATCAAAATATAAATTTCTATGTAAAATTAACTTAATTTATCTAATAAAATAAAAATAAAATATAGTTTTTATACCTCTTACTAACTTGAAAAGAAAAATAAATAACTTACACTAATATAATAAATCTAATTCCTAATATTGTAACAAAACATTAAAATTTATTCACGAAAGAATCATATAATTATTTCTAGGTTCTCATATTACGTTGTACTAAATTTACATCATCAATTTAAAGTATGCATATTAAAATAAAACTGTTATTACTAATATTATGCGTGTATATTCTTTAAATATTTATACATCCATTCAACAATCAAATAACATTTGGTTGATCTAAAGAAAACATAGCAAATACATCAAATTATTAGTATTACATAATTTTTACCATAAATGATACTTTAATGTATAGTCCGCCACACGATGTCCTCCAGGATTACAGTTTTACAAAATAATTTCACATTTACACTCAACAATTATTCTTTAAAATATTATGTGTTGTATAATTATAAAATAAACTTTATGCAATGAAATGTTATATTAATATTTAGCTTTTTTTAAAAAATATAAATGTACCTTTCCTATCTTTAATAAATCAATAATTAATTAAATATTTATGTTAGTTAATAAATAAAACATATTACATAAAATCCAACGGTGTCTTCTTTCACCCATAATTATTCTTTTTCCTAGGCACAAATTTTCACCAAACATTACTTCCTTTTCCGGTACATCACGTGTTTTTAAAAGTTTTTTATGAAAAAATGAAAAACGTTCTTTTTTAAAAAATAAAATAAAAATAAGAGTCAGTTCCACCATAAGAATAAAATAATAATTAAAATAGTTTTTATAATCCGGATTCATTTCTTTAAAGGAAAATTATTTTAAAGTTATTATTTTTAGTATTAATTAATAGTTTATAAAGTTCTTATTTAATTATTTTAAAATTGACTTGGATATCCACGTATATTTTATTTGCGCATTCCTTAACGAATATTTAGGTAAGATTAATTTTAGATTCTTCTGTACGACCAGCGTTCAGACTTTACTAATATAATAATTTTTATTTATAGGTATTTCTTTACCCATTAAATTTCCAATTTATTTGCCTTTTAAAATTGTCAAAATTTAGTCTTTTAAACCATAAAGACTTAACAAGGCAAATATTTATACAATTACTGTTAAATATCATATCTTTACCAAGATATATACTTAAATTTATAATTTACAAATACTTTCTTCATAAAGAAGTATTTCTCATTCTTTTAAATATCTGTTTTATAAAAATTAATTACAATCAGCTTTTAAATTTATATAATGTCCAACATATTACTTTTATGCATCTAGTAACTCTCCTAGTTAATCCAGCGTTTGTTAAATTTTTAGTATAAAGTCTCCAATACATTTCATCCTTATACGAAGTTTTCATGACTATTTGATAGTAAATTGAGCTTCAATAGAAACGATCAATAGGAAATTATAATTAAATTAACACTGCATATTTATCGGTAAACTTTTATAAATTATTTTAAAAAACTACTCTCTTATAATTTTAAAACGACTATGAGAGCGTCTATAATTTTACTTAGCTATTTCTAATAGCACACTTTACTTTAAAAATTACAATCATAATCCCCCTCCGAACAATTGAACCTTGGTTTTATACCCGAAGAAACTCCCCACTTGATTGGTAAATTAAACAATCAACTTGCTAGCTTATTTACATATTTTACCAACAAGACAGAATTAAAAATAAATAATGACTTATTTAATATTTATTTTTTATTACATTATTAAATTCTTAAATCAATCTTTATCCTTTATTTAAATCCATTAAACATTTTTTAAAATATACTTTCTTATTTTATTTCACTTTTATCTTTTATAAGATTATTTTTATAAACAAATTAAGTCTATTTTTATTCGTTATGTTTTTAAGCAGTATTTTAAAAATCAGATTTAATATTTCACATTAACTATTTTTATTTTTATCTCGTGATAGCCAATATAATATTTATAAATTTTATAACAGAATTTAAAATAGTTTTGCAACTTTATTTAAAAACTCACAAGCATGTGTGTATGTGTCTAACTAACATCTGTTTTACAACACAGCTACAAACGCTTGTAATAATCTAAAAATAAACTAACAATTTCATTTTTAAAAATAAATATTTTAAAAATAAATAATATCTTATAACAATTTTTAAAATAATAATTCAATATTATTAAAATCAAATATTAATCTTCTATTATGTACTACTAATAATTAAAATATTTATATTCACTTATTAAATATTAATCTTTATCAACAATAAATATATGCATTTAATTTCACCTTGTCTTTTTTAAAACTTTAACTTTAAACATTTATTTATTAAATTTATTAATGCAGTATTGATCATGGCCAGTTTTCCCAACCATATACTATTATCATTCCTATTGAAACGTCTCTCTCAAACATCAGCACAATCTCTACATATCAAATACTCATAAATTACTTTAATTACACTTTTTTAAAGATTGTTATAAATAAAATTAACATCATATAGCTAAATATATCTTAAATTTAAAATTTTTTTAACAGATTAATACAACAATTTATGGAGACCCATACAAAAGGGCACAATATATATATATATATATATATATATATATATATATATATATATATATATATATATATATATATATATATATATATATATATATATATATATATATATATATATATATATATATATATATATATATATATATAAAGCTCCATTAATATATGTATATATCTGAGTCACATCCATAAAAGTCAATGTTTAAAATTAAAGAAAATTTTTATTTGAGATTTATATTTTTAAACTTTTATAGATGCTTCTCAGAAATATACGTATAGTTTATATACATGTGACAAAAACAGTGGGTTAAGTGGTAGAACAGTGGAGCTTGATTTTGGGATAAGATCGACTGCTACAAACTTCCCCACTTACAATGACAAACAAAAAAATGGATTAAAAATACCTTTACTTCGAATCTATTCATGACTGAAGAACAACCAATTACTTTCAAAACATTAATATAAGAAAAAAAAAAACTTTATGATCGTGCCCTTTTTTTTGCATTAAAAGATTTCTGAAGTTATTTTTCCTGTTTTCAACTATCACATACCCTACTCTTTGGGATGCTCCCCCATAATTTATATTATTTGCCTGCTATATGGAACTGCCACCTACGTTATATATATATATATATATATATATATATATATAACGTAAATGTATTATATATATATATATATATATATATATATATATATAATACATTTGGTTCACTAATTAATGTTGATTATTTCTCTAATTATTTATATATAAACAAGGAAGGCAAAAAAAAAACATTAAAAAAATAACTACTGTTTTGCTTGGATTTTTCACTTTCTATTTTGTCTTGGCTGTTCTTCCAAACCTAGAATGGACTTGAAGCTTTATTATTATTACATAGTCACTAATATATTTTATTTTATTTGCTTGTTAGTATACACAATTTATTCATAATTTTATAATATCAATTTTTTACTAAAACCAACTCAATCCAGGTTTCGAATTCATCATTAGATTCTGTGTTTTAAAATGACACCTGTCAGCAAATTTATAGGAGGGCGCCAGCTGACAAGGTACCTCAGAATGTACAAGTAAAACTGGGTCACTCAACTCTCATCTTCAAGAAAAAACATATTTTGTAAGAATTGTTTTACTTTAAAAAATGAGTTAATGATTACAACCTTCTTATATATATATATATATATATATATATATATATATATATATATATATATATATATATATATATATATATATATATATATATATATATATATATATATATATATATATATATTAGTTTCCAACCAGTAACCACCTAAACATTCACAGTAAATATAGCAACCAATATTTCTAACTGCTGTCAAGGCAACCTTCACATTTTCTAATAGCAAGAATGGAAATCATTCTTACTAATGGTCCATTGAATATATATGGATACTTAAAGATTGCAAGTTGACTACAGAGTATGAAATATTGTCACAATGAAGTGTAAATAAACCTCTTTAAACATGTCACTATAATGCAGACTAATAAATAGTCATCTAAAACATTACTTATATATATATATATATATATATATATATATATATATATATATATATATATATATATATATATATATATTTGAGTTTTAAATAATACATACCTTAAGCTTTTGAAGTAAAATGCCAGATTTGAAGTTAAGAATAAATACTTATATATTTTTTTATTTTATTATTAAATCTTAATGTCAACAGAACAATTGATAGTTGAGTTAAGCATGAACTTGTAATAACACACAAGCAGATAGATTCATTCTTTTGTTTTTAAGGAGAAGAAAAGAAAATCATTTCTCTTTAAATAACTTTTTCTTTTATCAATACTACCGTTCAACGATTGGAATTTAAATATTAACTTTTCCAAATTAAAATAATATGTGGATTAAAAGTCTGCAAGGAAAATATTTTAATTTTCTATTAAGTCTTAAAGGAATAGCAATATAAAAGAAAAGAATGTCTGTTTAAGTTTTTTGGAAACTACGTTGTTTTAATACTTCCGTGATTCTTTCGATATATATAAATTTAAGATAATTATATATATATATATATATATATATATATATATATATATATATATATATATATATATATATATATATATAGGATAAAACAATGTGTTTTGAGTAAAACAGCTTTGTATCGTAAAGATTTCGAAACAAACCTTGCATGCTATTTTAAAATATTTTGAAATATTGGATATATAGAACATCTAATGATAATAGAAAAATGAAGATTAAGAACATCTACATTCGAAGAATATTTATTTTATTTCACATTAATCAAATCATTGGATATTATTAACAGTTTATCATTTAAGGATAAATAAAATCATCATTATACCAATGGATTAATAATATACTTCGTAAAAGATCTTCATTAGGTGATGAACTATAGACTTCAATATCTACTCTCAACTCTATTATAAATAAGTTTTCTTTATTATTTATTTATATATATTATAATAATGCTTATTTTATTTTAATATGTTTATTATTATTATTATCTATATTTCAAATTTGGCATTGCATCATTATATCTAAATAGGAAAATTACATTTATTATTAAATATAATTAATTGAAAGCTTGACATAATTCATCAAATTAGATGAGGGATATAAAGAATAGTTATTATTTGACAGATATCTTAAACAGGATTATATTGTATTTACTATGTAATATTATAAAAGTTTAATGTACTTTATTTATCAAAAATACAAATAATATATAAGTTATACAATTGCAAATTGTACTTATGTATTGGTAATTATGAAACATATAAATAAGAATGGTAAATAAATTAATAAGTTACATACATTATTAATTTTTGAACCCAGATATTGTTTTTATATATCTGTTAATTTAAACTATTTTCTTTAAATTTTTGAAAATTTATTATAGTATTGAGTTTTATCATAGGGTATTAAATAAAAATATTATTTATTAATATTTTTAAAATGATAAAATTCATCCGTATTTGAAGAACACCTTCAACATTTATCTATATTTTTTAAAGAATGTTTTCTGAAGGTATAAAAAGTAACTTCAAGAAAAGTACTTTAGTTTCCAACCAAGTTGTTTTCTTAGGTCATATTGTTGGTTGCAATGGGATAAGACCTCATCCAGAGAAGCTCTCTGCCATTCAAAACTTACCTAAACCATCTACTTGAAAACAAATTAGATCATTTTTAGGCCTATGTAATTTTTACAACCGTTTCTATCAGAAGTTCTCAGACCACATGGAATCATTGCTAAAATTGATTAGAAAAGATGAATGTTGGAAATGGACTGAAGAACAAGACCGTGTATTTGATAATATTAAAACAGGGTTTTTAAAGTTATCTATGTTAGCTTTCCCTGATTTTAATAAACCATTCATTATTCAAACAGATAGTAGTGGTTTTGGATTAGGGGTAACACTGTCCCAAATCCAAGAGGATGGCCAACCAGGTGTCCTCTACTTTATTAGCCGGCTCTTGAAAGGTCCAGAAATAATTACACGGTTACAGAGAAGGAAGCACTAGCAATAGTCTGGGCTTTCCAAAAATTTCGACAAATGCTACTCGGATCAGAGGTGATAGTGATCACTGATCACAAAAGCCTTGAATTCCTGAATCACAGTTATCTGACTAATAGTCGTCTAGTTAGATGGAGTTTACTACTACAGGAATTTAATTACAATGTGCATTATTGCAAAAAATCCAAGAATATTGTTGCTGATGTGCTTAGTCGAAATCCACGTAGGTCAGAACAAAATTATTTGATGATAGACAATGCCTATATTACAAATGTCAATGTGATGGCTGATAGTAATGTAGAGAATGAGTTGGAAAACTTACCAGAGATACAATTTAATGACCCAGAATTAAACCCAATTATAAAAGTTTTATTAGAGGAGGAAGTTTTGGATGCACCTAAAGATCTTAACCATTTTAAATTAGAACAACAGGTCTTACTATATAAAGTGAATGATAATGTTGATGAGTGGAGGACAATAATACCAAAGTCTTTACGTGACCCACTCATAAAATATGTACACTGTCTATATGGGCATTATAGTGCTCATAAGACAGAATATACCCTTGAGAATTGGTTTTACTGGCCAAAAATGTATAAAGACATCTTGAAATCACTCCAGGATTGTCTAATTTGCTTAAGAGCTAAGTCAGTAAACCAAAATTATATTAATTCAATTAATTCTATCATTCCAGAAAGACCAAACGAGATCTTAACAATTGACTATTATGGGCCTTTGCCTCCATTCAACAAACAAAAATATTTATTAGTCACTTATGATCTCTTTTCCAAATATGTTGCTGCTTACCCGATACCCCAAGCCAATGCTAAACATACAATCAAAGTATTGAGTACTCTCCAATTTCCAATGATAGGAAAGCTGAAAACCATACTAACTGATCATGGTACACCTTTTCTATCTAAGGAATGGAAGAAATGGATAGATATATCAAAAATAAAACATGTGCTAATCTCTATTAGGAATCCACAATCAAATCCATGTGAACGTATTATGCGGGAGCTTGGACATTTGTTTAGGACCTATTTAGAAGAGGAGCACAAGGGTTGGGTAAAGCAGACAAAACGTGTAGTAGACTATATCAATTGGAGTTTAAATAAATCTACTGGATTCTCACCCATCCGACTACACTTTCATCAAATTATACCTATATTATTTAGAAAATATAAACCTATTATTAATGAACCCAAAATAATTGGAGAAAATGATATTTTACAAGCTCATAAACAACTTGTTAAAATGGCAAATAATAGAAGTCAGAATAAAAAAAATGTATTTATGAATTTAAAGTTGGAGATAAAGTTTTGATAAAGACTTTCCATCCCCGTAAACCATTGGAGAATAAATACCATAAATTCTATAATACATATGAAGGAACATATACTATTGTTAATAAGGCAAGTTCAAATGCATTTTGGATTAACCAAGAAGGAGACATTCGTGGTACATACAATTCATGAATTTTAAAACCTTATTTTGGCTGCTTATAATGTTTTATAAAGAAAGAAGGTGAAGATAAGAATTGGGCAGTGTAAACCATATGGTTGTATAAAAAAATAATAATAATAGTGATCAATGTAGAGAGAAGTATAGTTAAAAACATTAGTTTTTGGTGAGGGTATTCTTTAATGCCTTAAAATAAGTAAAAACAATAGAGTCAATTCATATTAATAAATGGATACTGTAGTATTTATTTAGTCCTTTTCAAATCCATAAGTCTTAAAGAAGCAGGAATAAGGCTAGTAAATATATTTGTGTTGTCCAAGAAGGAAACACATTATATATATATATATATATATATATATATATATATATATATATATATATATATATATATATATATATATATATATATATATATATATATATATATATATATATATATATATATATAAATTAACCATGAAAGTCCTTAATTTTACTTTTGATCATTATCAAAAGAATAGGATAGACCAAGTATTAGGAAGATATAACAGTAAAAAAAAAAAATTCAACCCTTCATAAAATCCAACTATAAATGCAATTAAACTATATGAATATACTGAAATAGTTGTGTTTAAAATTTTAACTTAAATTAAAATTTTAAATTTCCCAAGGGAAGTGGAAATATAATAGTAACTTACAGTTGTTATTATTGGTCTAACATGTTATATCTCTTAGGAAATTATTTATAAATATAATTTTTTATTTGACTATTTTATTATATATATATATATATATATATATATATAAAATAGTCAAATAAAAAATATATATATATAATATATACACATTTGAGTTTTAAATAATACATACCTTAAGCTTTTGAGTAAAATGCCAGATTTGAAGTTAAGAATAAATACTTATATATTTTTTATTTTATTATTAAATCTTAATGTCAACGGAACAATTGAAAGTTGAGTTAAGCATGAACTTGTAATAACACACGAGCAAATTGATTCGTTCTTTTGTTTTTAAGGAGAAGAAAAGAAATTCATTTCTCTTTAAATAACTTTTTCTTTTATCAATACTACCGTTCAACGATTGGAATTTAAATATTAACTTTTCCAAATTAAAATAATATGTGGATTAAAAGTCTGCAAGGAAAATATTTTAATTTTCTTTTAAGTCTTAAAGGAATAGCAATATAAAAGTAAAGAACATCTGTTTAAGTTTTTTGGAAACTACGTTGTTTAAATACTTCCGTGATTCTTGGGATATATATAAATTTAAGATAATTATATATTATAACGATCGAAATGAAAGTGAAGATCGAATCTAACCGCAAAAACAATATCTGCAACTACAAGGGCGCCATCTAGGCATTTGAGCCTAGAAAAAATTATAGAGTAGGCAGATACGCACTGTTAAGATTCCACTTTATTTAAATATTCCGATCGTTAGCCCAAGTCACTAGCTCAGCGGAGATGCAGAGATAAAATTCTATATCTTAATTTATATCTTAAATATCAATAAATAAAAGCCACTGCCAGAAATTAACACATAAAAATATTTATTTACGCACATATAAAATAACATTTAAATTTTGAGGAATAAGTTTAACATTTTAGATTTTTATATTGACTTTTAATTTTACATTTAACTAAGTTTCAATAAGTTTAATATTTTATTTAGATAGTCAAGTATGAATAGACTATATAGATCTGCATTTGAAAAGAAAATATTCTTCCCTGATTTAACCTTAGGCAACAAATTTCGCAACCAAACTGGCACCAATCCATCTGATACATTCATGTATTCAATGTAGCATGATACGACAACACAACATACTATATTGTCAGGAATGTACATCTGAACAATAAGTAGAAATAGAGAAGACATTGACTCTCCACCAACAGAAATGTGACATCTGTTGGCAAGTAGAACAATAACCAAAAAACTCCATAGGAATGGACTGCGGTCTTCTGCCGAATTACAAACCCATCCAAAGGTAAACAGAGGTGTGTGGCGTATATCTATAATCCTGCCTGTAGTGGACCTCATACTACATCTACTAATTACACAAATATATCCAATCCATTGAACCAATTCAACTACGAAATGAATAACCTAAGATTATTCTCCCTTAATATAACTTTACAAAACTATATAGCCATTCACGCCCGACTTAAATTTAACATTTAAATACGTTCGCACAAATGCATTTTATAAAATTTGTTTTAAAATGTTGAGTACAGATCAGCTGCACAGATTCCACGGTCAAAAACATTCCAAATTAAACACAACCAATCAAAATACAAAGTCATCGATAAATGTCACTTGCATAGGGAATATACAAATCCCATTAGCATTCATCGTAAGATGCTTGCAGTGATATCGTTGACATATATTCTAATCGAATGTGAAAACCACAACATTATCGACCGCTAATGAATCTATGCAACGTCTATACCCAACCTAAATTTCATCATTTAAATTTTAAACAATAAACAATTTATACAAAAAGAAAGAAAAAAAATGGAAATGATTTTTATCAATCGGAAAACATATAAAATTAAACATTATTAATTTGATTTAAAAACTTACAAAAGTCAGATAAGAGTCCGTTTTAACATTTAAGTTGGCTTGTTTATTAATTTGCAAAACTTGACGAAAGTTCGTAATTGATTTTAATAATTGTCAATTTCATATAGCTTATGGTAGAAGAGTCCATGTTCCTGTTGGCGATTCCCATGGAGACTTTCCTGGAAGACCGGTCTGATATTTTGGAGGTAGCATTAGCTGGTTCTGTTCTGGTATCACAGTCTTTGCATTTTTAAAATAAGTGAGTGAGGACGACAAGTGCGTCTTGTCGCTCGACTCACCAAAATCAAGTTGGAAAACTGACTGGAACTCAATATTTTTCTTTTTATAATCCTCCTATGGATTCCATGAACAAAAACGTCACTGTTCTATTTTTTTCGTTATGGACCGGACCTTTATTTGCTTCCATTGGTCAAGCTAAAATCTCTTTTTTCTCTTATCTAACTTTTCATCTGACTTTTTAATTAAACAGCTTTTAGATAATTAATAAACAATCATTTCCATTTATAGATTACAGGAATTAATTAATACCTGTTTTTATTTTAACTTACATTATTTTTTTATTAAAATATTTTTATATTTCAATCTTGTATTTTTTTATTAAAAAAAATACGTTCAAATACTTTTTTTTTTTTGTTTATGAAAAAAATATTTTTAAAGTTTAGCATCTGTGCGAATATATACGTATGTTTAACAAACATTTTAATTTTAGCGTTTAGTTTTTCCCTTTTATTTGCGAACTTTTAAGTTTTTATTTTAAATTAATGTAACAACATATTTATATATGGTTACATATCAGTAAACTTCCTCAAAAAATAAAAAAAACATTAAAAAAAAAGACTTTATTTAGTGTTAGTAATTACATTACACAAATTGAATATATATGAAACTTTCAAAAGGACAAACTTTTTTTTACAAGACAAAACACTAATCACACACAAATATAATGATTAAAAAAAAATTGACTGTTGATTCCCCATTACCAGCTAAATTTCTGCCCCCTCCCTTCCAAGTTTCATTTCTTCTACTTTTAACTATTACTTAGGTAAGTTTGAACGATTAGATTTTAATTTAACAAGACCTTTTTTTAAAAAAAAATATGATTTAGATTTATTATTACATTTTATTTATTAGTTTCTATTCCTCGAATTTATCTCTACATATGCACATTTTTTCTTACTGGCAGCCCTTTTTAAACAAAACTTCAAACTGCAACTCCACATCAATACAACAAATATATTTATACTAATTTCAGAAAAAATATTACAGGCATGATTTATTTTCAAAAGTACTAGTGGTTTATTAAACATCTGGCTATAACTTTACATTAGTACATAAATGTAGTTATTTCAGAAAAAACAACAAATGTTATTTGCGTGATTCACTTTTAAAATTCTCAAAGCACTCGTGATTTATTAAAGATAGGAAATTTCATCATCATCAATTCCCCTTCTCAGGGTCAATCTCTGAGATAAGGCCACACTTGGAATGCCAATTATAATGATCGAAATGAAAGTGAAGATCGAATCTAACCGCAACAACAATATCTGCAACTACCAGGGCGCCATCTAGGCATTTGAGCCTAGAAAAATTTATAGAGTAGGCAGATGCACGCTGTTAAGATTCCACTTTATTTAAATATTCCGATCATTAGCCCAAGTCACTAGCTCAGCAGAGACGCAGAGATAAAATCTATATCTTAATTTATATCTTAAATATCAATAAATAAAAGCCACTGCCAGAAATTAACACATAAAAATATTTATTTACGCACATATAAAATAACATTTAAATTTTGAGGAATAAGTTTAACATTTTAGATTTTTATATTGACTTTTAATTTTACATTTAACTAAGTTTCAATGAGTTTAATATTTTATTTAGATAGTCAAGTATGAATAGACTATATAGATCTGCATTTGAAAAGAAAATATTCTTCCCTGATTTAACCTTAGGCAACAAATTTCGCAACCAAACTGGTGCCAATCCATCTGACACATTCATGTATTCAATGTAGCATGATATGACAACACAACATACTATATTGTCAGGAATGTATATCTGAACAATAAGTAGAAATAGAGAAGACATTGACTCTCCACCAACAGGAATGTGACATCTGTTGGCAAGTAGAACAATAAACAAAAAACTCCATAGGAATGGACTGCGGTCTTTTGCCGACTTACAAACCCATCCATAGGCAAACAGAGGGTATGTGGCGTATATCTATAATCCTGCCCGTAGCAAACCTCATACTACATCTACTAATTACACAAATATATCCAATCCATTGAACCAATTCAACTACGAAATGAATAACCTAAGATTACCCTCCCTTAATATAACTTTACAAAACTATATAGCCATTCACGCCCGACTTAAATTTAACATTTAAATACGTTCGCACAAATGCATTTTATAAAATTTGTTTTAAAATGTTGAGTGCAGATCAGCTGCACAGATTCTATGGTCAAAAACATTCCAAATTAAACACAACCGATCAAAATACAGTCATCGATAAACTTCACTTGCATAGGGAATATACAAATCCCATTAGCATTCATCGTAAGATGCTTGCAGTGATATCGTTGACATATATTTTAATCGAATGTGAAAACCACAACATTATCAACCGCTAACGAATCTATGTAACGTCTATACCTAACCTAAATTTCATCATTTAAAATTTAAACAATAAACAATTTATACAATAAGAAAGAAAAAAAATGGAAATGATTTTTATCAATCGGAAAACATATAAAATTAAACATTATTAATTTGATTTAAAAACTTACAAAAGTCAGATAAGAGTCCGTTTTAACATTTAAGTTGGCTTGTTTATTAATTTGTAAAACTTGACGAAAGTTCGTAATTGATTTTAATAATTGTTAATTTCATATAGCTTATGGTAGAAGAGTCCATGTTCCCATTGGCAATTCCCATGGAGACTTTTCTGGAAGACCGGTCTGATATTTTGGAGGTAGCATTAGCTGGTTCTGTTCTGGTATCACAGTCTTTGCATTTTTAAAATAAGTGAGTGAGGTTGACAAGTGCGTCTTGTCGCTCGACTCACCAAAATCAAGTTGGAAAACTGACTGGAACTCAATATTTTTCTTTTTATAATCCTCCTATGGATTCCATGAACAAAAACGTCACTGTTCTATTTTTTTTCATTATGGTCCGGGCCTTTATTTGCTTCCATTGGTCAAGCTAAAATCTCTTTCTTCTCTTATCTAACTTTTCATCTGACTTTTTAATTAAACAGCTTTTAGATAGTTAATAAACAATCATTTCCATTTATAGATTACAGGAATTAATTAATACCTGTTTTTATTTTAACCTATGTTATTTTTTTATTAAAATATTTTTATATTTCATATCTTGTATTTTTTTATTAAAAAAAATACGTTCAAATACTTTTTTTTTTTTGTTTATGAAAAAAATATGTTTAAAGTTTAGCATCTGTGCGAATATATATGTATGTTTAACAAACATTTTAATTTTAGCATTTAGTTTTTTCCTTTTATTTGCGAACTTTTAAGTTTTTATTTTAAATTAATGTAACAATATATTTATATATCGTTACAATATATAGGATAAAACAATGTGTTTTTAGTAAAACAGCTTTGTATCATAAAGGTTTTGAAACCAACCTTGCATGCTATTTTAAAATATTTTGAAATATTGGATATATAGAACATCTAATGATAATAGAAAAATGAAGATTAAGAACATCTACATTCGAAGAATATTTATTTTATTTCACATTAATCAAATCATTGTATATTATTAACAGTTTATCGTTTAAGGATAAATAAAATCATCATTATACCAATGGATTAATAATATACTTCGTAAAAGATCTTCATTAGGATGATGAACTATAGACTTCAATATCTACTCTCAACTCTATTATAAATAAGTTTTCTTTATTATTTATTTATATATATTATAATAATGCTTATATTATTTTAATATGTTTATTATTATTATTATTATTATTATTATCTTTATTTCAAATTTGGCATCACATCATTATATCTTAATAAGAAAATTATATTTATTATTAAATATAATTAATTGAAAGCTTGATATAATTCATCAAATTAGATGAGGGATATAAAGAACAGTTATTATTTGACAGACATCTTAAACAGGATTATATTGCATTTACTACGTAATATTGTAAAAGTTTAATGTACTTTATTTATCAAAAATACATATAATATATAAGTTATACAATTGCAAATAGTACTTATATATTGGTAATTATGAAACATATAAATAAGAATGGTAAATAAATTAATAAGTTACATAAATTATTAATTTTTGAACCCAGATATTGTTTTTATATATCTGTTAATTTAAACTATTTTCTTTAAATTTTTGAAAATTTATTATAGTATTGAGTTTTATCATAGGGTATTAAATACAAATATTATTTACTAATATTTTTAAAATGTTAAAATTCATCCATATTTGTTTATTAATATTTTATTATCTATTATATTATATTTTTTATTATTTATTAAATATTGATTTATTAACTTGATCTATTTGTCTAATCATTATTGAATTATATTATATATATGCTAGTATTATAAATATCATATGAATATCAATTGTAATTAATGCTTATATAAAGGCATATAAATAATAACTTGTTTTGGATTTTCCCTGAAGAGAGCTAATTGCAAATTCTCCATGAGCTTTAATATCGTGGCATATTGGTGACTGAAAGAGGGATGAAAGATGGATGAAATAGTCTAAATTATATTTAAACTTATAAAGATTATTGAGCTAGCAAAAAAAAAAGATAGATATAATCATGGACTTAGTATTTCATTGATTCATTTCTAGCATTCTACCTGAAGACCCAAAGTCTGATTGTAGTGAAATGCATATCCTCTTTCTAGGGAATTTAATCATCCCCATATATCCAACTTAGATTTTAAATATAACCCATTTTGTTATATTTGGCGAACCTAACTATGAAACATTAAGTTAATGATTTCCAAGCATTAAATATAAACGATTCTATTATATTTTGTATATCAACTGGGACAATTAAATGCCATTCCGTTATATTTGGTGCCTCAACTAAGGCTACCAAATAGGTCATCCCATTATATATATATATATATATATATATATATATATATATATATGTAATCTTATAACTATATATGTAGTATATATATATATATATATATATATATATATACTACATTTTACATACATATGACATTAAATAATTATATTACTGGATATATAAACTTGAGAAAGAAAAATTACAATGACAGAGCATACAAACTCGGAAAAAAAATCTTACATATATATATTATTCATTATTATTTAAAAAAGAAAGAAAAAACATTATATGTACATATTAAATGCTCTACAGAGTATTGCAGCGTGTGCGAATTTCGAATAGCTCCACAGATGGGTGTTCAAATCCAGGAAAAAAAATCTACTGCACTGGTCGAAAATGTCTGTCCATTCAACAAGATTTAGAATCTAAGCAAAAGTACCCCGAATCCAATCATGCCCGAGATACACAATTCAGGAGCAATCATGAATTCTAATCTATTTCTCCATTCCCCAAATCTATAACACTATGGACAACACTCTATGGTGATACTACATAAATTAATTATTTCCGGGCCCGGTGCTACATCGTTTTGCATGAGACTCAGATGATGATGATGATGATGATGATGAGAGGTTGACTGAACCCAACATATTAAGTTAAAACTATACATATATATATATATATATATATATATATATATATATATATATATATATATATATATATATATATATATATATATATATATATATATATATATATATATATATATATATATATATATATATCAACCATTATCAATCCACTGCAGGATGAAGGTCTCTCCAAGTTTAATCCATCTTCTCCTATCTTTAGCTTCTCTTCTCTACTACACCCCTGCACATTTTCTTATTTCATCCATCCATCTCACATGTGGTCTCTTTCTGGGTCTTTTACAATCTCTTGGAATCCAGTTTAAAATTTCAATTGTCCATCTATTATCATCTCTTCTAGCAATATGTCCAGCCCAACTCCATTTCAATCTTTTAATTTTTTCAATAAGGTCAGTATCACCTGTTTGTTGTCTTACCCATACATTGCGTTTTCAATCTCTTCTTGTTACTCCCAACATACATCTCTCCATATATATATATATATATATATATATATATATATATATATATATATATATATATATATATATATATATATATATATATATATATATATATATATATATATATATATATATTGTCATCTCCATCTTCAGATCAGCTGATTTCAAGCTAATTGTCTATCATCAGTGAAGGTAGGACTAGAAATTAGATCTAAACACCAACTCAAAGAGCATTTATGAAACATATTTTAGACACATGATATCTTCAAATTCAGCCTAACAAATAAGATAGCTATGTGAGTCTGAAATCAGTTCAGTTTCACCAAATAGTAAAAGTCTCTGCAATATATATCATTGCAAAAACCTTCAAGGGTACATTTATAATAAACAAAACAAGTTATAAATCATGTAACTTGTTATAGCTTGAATTTTATGACCACAGATAGAGCTTTACCAATATCTGTGAACAAGCTTGTGTTTACTTAAATGTCAAAAGAAAATAGAATTCAATATTTTTTTTGTTATCTTCACCTTCAAATCAGCTGATTTCAAGCTAATTGGCTATCATCAGTGAAGGGTGACTAGAAACTAGATCTAAACACCAACTCTAAGAGCATTTATGAAACCCGTCTTTATCCATTTGCAAGCATGAATTTTTTAAACATGTAATGTCTTAAAATTAAGCCTAACAAAAAAGATATCTATGTGGGTCTGAACTGGGTGCTTTATCCACTTCAAAGGTAACCATCATGAAATTAAATCTAACATTTACATTTATAAAGTTTTTAAAGAAAACTGTCTTAAAGTTCTATATATTCTTTTATGTATTAAGTGTATGTACAATAACATACATATTCATTCATATAAAAAAATTCTGTGATTTTACTTTTTGAATAGATTTTAATTTAAAATAATTTTATTTTGATACTTGGTTTTTTTTTTTTTTCATTATAGCAATTAAAAGCAAGCAAACTTTATATTTATTTTGTTGACTTTAATCTATTTGTAAAAGCTGAGACTTATTTTTTCATTTATTTTTCAAAATTAATTATGAATAATATAAGAGCCCTGGTCAGATGTTGATTTTTTAAAATTAAAATTGAGGGGAGGTAGAGATTTACCTTAGTCGAAAATTTTAATTAAAGATTCGGCAAAATATAACAATTCATACAAATAGCCTCAGATATTTGACTGATTATTAATCTGCCTCTATTTTTATTACACTTCTTATTTGGAGTAATTCTAAATTTTATATTTGCTAATTGCTCAATGAAGAAAACTGATGTTGTATTTCTGTGGAGTGCTAATAGTATTTACATTTTGCCATGTTAATAGTGACAATCCTTTTGCCATGCAAAAAATATACACCATGAGAAATCGTTACAATAAGCAGTGCTAAATCAGTCCAAAGATAAACCCCAGAGCTCCATAGTTATGCCTTCAAGAACATGACCTAACATTCTATTTTGAACACTGATTCTAAAAAATACCTCAGATACTAGAGCCAGATTACAGGAGCCCAAATGCCATTGTGCTGTACTTGAGTTATAAATGCTTTTGCACACCCCAGAGGAATAACTGTACAGGCAATCTAAAGCTGGAAAGGTAACTAAACTTTCATATATTATGACCAGGGCTTAAATCATTTGTTTAAATCTATATGTCAAAATCTCAGCTTAATCTAAAAAGAAATATGTCTATAATAAGTTATACATACAGTTTTAAACATCACTAACTATTTTATTATGCATTTTATTTATTGCATGGAGTCTTTGCTTTAGGATTTCATTTTCTGATAAAATTTATTTGTCCAATATTTTATGGCAAGTGTATAATTTATATGCTTAGTGTTTTTTTTCTCTTTTATATTAATAACCCTTGCTAAATGCTTGGGAAGATAGTAGTAGTTTTTAACTCACCTGTTTTATTTTCAATATAGTTACTTTAGATAAGCTTTGTTTGCATTTATGCACACTGTAAATCTTTTGGTTGGTGGTTTATTGAGGATAAAGTTCTGTTTTTCTTACTCAATATAGAATTTGGTGTTTTTATTTTTCAGATTATGGAATACCATAATCTTTTCTTTTTTCTTTTGACAGAATCTATTTTGGTTGTTATGAACATGACCATTCATAGGGGGTTATTGGCAAATGACACTCCTATAATCCCAATGTTTTGTTGGGTTATAGTAAAAAATTGTTCTGCACTGTTTCTTCAGCTTCCATACAAGACAGTTCTTTTTTGCAATGTCTAAATAAATGGATACTTGAATTTTTTATATAAATCACTAGTATGAAGTCATTATAAATCTTTTTTTTAATTCTTAGGTGAGAAAACAAACTTTTATGTCTGAGTGTTTGATGTCAATATTCTTGTATACTCTCTGATAAATCTGCTGGATAAATCAAGGTCAAACTTTCATATTTTTTTGAATAATATTTTTTTTATAATTTAATATTTTTTTTAAATTGTTTGTAATTATTTTGGACTAACATTTGTCTCTGTGTTCTTTTCTCAATTGTCTGAACAATGTTAAACATCTATGTCTTTCTCTGGCTCTAGCTTGTAGCAGTTATCATCATCATTAACTTTTGCATGACCAAAATGTCATTTTATAGGTATTTATTGATCTACTGGTGCCCTTGTTGATCAATGGAAGTGAAGAAGTGACCAGTACGCAAATATTAAAATTTTAATTCTATGAACATAGAGCTTCAAATTGAAAATCCATGTGAGATTTTGTTCTAATGGCTGAGAAATATTTTAGGGCTAATGAAGCAAAATTTAGTATTAGAGATCACTTTTGCTAGTTACAGTGGGTATTTTTGAGCAGTTTGGTGTAGGACATTCACCTTTTTCAAATGAGTAATTAAATAAACAGTCAAATAGCATTTTTCTTTTGGATTTCTATAATTAAAAAAAAAAACTGTTTTTTGTGTATAAGATAGTGATAAATAAAATTTAAATTCTTACATATTTCAAAGTGAAAAAAAATTAAAATCTTTCCATTTATGTTATCAATGTGATGAATAAAAAAGTGAGAAACTTCAAAAAATGTGAAGTTTTCCAGAGAAAAAGAGTCTTCAGATATATGTGGTAGAAATGACTGGTGATGCTGCTACTTGTTTAAAGAGAAATACTCATAATCTTTTAATGAGGGAAATATCTAAAGCTATTAACTCTTGGAAAATGTAAGATTCTGGAGAAGATAGGAACAAAATTATTAAAGTACAAAAATAAGGATGGATTCACAAGAAAGAGGTAAAGGAATGTTGTACTTGCAGTGGGGACTTTTAAAAAAATATTTACATGATTATGAGAACAGAGATAAAGTTAAGTAAAGAAAATAAAATGTTTTTTTTAGAAATACATAGGGATAGCTCAGTAGATTGAATGCAGGACAAATTTTTGTAGTTTTTTTAATGTTTAAAAGGGTTTTTTTAAAGGGAAAAAAGCAAAGAATAAATAAGTTGTTTTTTTTTTTTTCATGGCATGATTGGGCAGTTGAACCAGATGCTTTACCTGCTTCAAAGACCACCATCGTGAAATTAAAACTAACATTTATATTTATAAAGATTTTAAAAGAAAACTATATTTAAAAAAATTTTATATTATTTTTTTTTGTATGTATTAATAGAACACACAGTAATGCGCATTTGAATTTAAAGTAATCTTTTGACTCTTGTCTTTTTTTCATTATAATAATTAAAAGCAAGCAAACTTTTTTTGTATTTTGTTGATTTTAATCTATTTTTAAAAGCTGAGAAATTTGCTCATTTATTTTTTTAATAAATTTTGAATAACATACCAGCCCTAGTCAGATGTTGTTGTTTTAATTGAGATTAAGTGGGAGATAGAGTTTTACTCTGATCAATAACATTTAATTAATGATTAGGCAGGAAATAAAAATTCACATAAATAACCCCAGGTTTTATTATTGATTATTATTCAGATTCTGTTTTTATTACATTTCTTATTCAGATGACTCTAATTTTCATATTTGCTAATTGCTCAATGCAGATTGCTGAAGTTGGATTTTTGTTGGTTGCTAAATGTATTTACTAGTTGCTATGCTAATAGTAACCATCGATTTGCAATGCCAAAAATATGTCATGAGAAATTTTACAATATGCATTGTTAAATCAACCAAAGATGATCATCAGGGCTCCATAATTGTGTCTTCAAGAACATGACCTAATTGTCTAGAATGAAAACTGATCTTAAAAATTACATCAGATGCTACAATCAGATTACTGAAGACCAAAAACCATTGTTATATACTCAAGTTGAAAAGAACACTGAAAAGTCTACTAGAATAACTCTATGGACAATATAAAACCTGAAAGGTAACTGAACCTTCGTACATTGAAACCAGTGCATAAATCTTTTGTTTAAATCTATATGTTAAATTCTCAGCTTAATATAAAAACAAACCTGTCTATAATAAGTTATATATACAGTTTTAAATATCACTAATTATTTTATTATGTGTTTTATTTATTGTATGGAGTCTTACTTTTAAGATTTCATTTTTTGTTAAAGCATATTTGTCATATCATATCATTTACAACTTTCTTAAACACTTTATCAATACTCCAATTATATCAAAACTAACAGTTTCACTTGTTCTGCAGTCATCATTGGAACTACAATATTCAAATATATAATTATATAAATAATTTACTTATACACATATTCTTATACATAATTAAATACACAAAATAAACAAAAAATAAATATACATTTTAACATGTACATCATAAATAATCATTTGTCATCTTATTACTTCACTCTTAAATAATTCTATCAATATTTTCTTTCTATCACTTTACTTTTTTTAAAATATTATTTATTATAATTATAAACTTTAACATTTATTCTCTTATTTAATACATATTATTGTCATTTGACTTATATTATAAATCAATTATAAACCTTTTCTTATTTTATTAAATATGTTATAATTATCAACTAACTTTTCTTACATTACAAATTATTTTTTTTAACTTTACAAAAATTGTCTACCTCTTTACAATCTCATTTCTAAAAACCCAACTGACAAAATTTTCAAAATTTGTATACTTGTTTAACACCTCCCTCTCTTGTCATTTTCTTCAACTTTATTCTTTTAACCTTTTTCAAGTTCAAAGTATTATTACTAATTGCTTATAAAATTATTGTGTTTATCCCAAAATCCCTATTAAGATTTGTTTTATATTATTAAGCAATATTACTTTTTTTAATTTCCATATTCCTTCTATTATATAATTAATCATTTTATATTATTTTTCTCAAACCTATAACCTGTTCCTGATGAAATAAATAAATAGATTATCTCTTCCCATATTTATGCTGAATTAATCTTGTATAAATATAATTATTTGCTTTTCCTACATAATTAGTTTTTATATTTTTACTTTTACATGATTTGCATTCAATTTTATATACTCCATTTAGGCATTTTTTATTTTTTTCACACACTTATTTGATATATTAAGTATATTCTTCCTTGTTTTATTTGCTATCTTAAATGTTATTACATTATTGAACCTTTTGTTAATTCAAATAATTATTTATTCACAATTTTTACAATATTGTTATTATAAGTTTTAATACCTATATATTTATTATTATCTATTTTAATTTTCCTACATACTATCCCATTATGTTTATTAAATTTCTCTTCCAATTTTTTATACTTTCTTCTATAACTTTTTCTGGATACTCATTATCTCTAAACTATTTAATTACCAATTACTCCTGTTTTTTTATAATCTTCCTCATTTTTTCAATAATTCCAATCTCTATACATTCTTGTAAATTATATTACTCATTTTATATTTAACATCAATATTTGAATTTTAATTACTTATATTGCAATCTACATTACTTTTTTATATACAGATGTCTATAGTCTGCATTCACCTCTTTTATACGATTTCTTTAACAATATATCTAAATATGATAACTTATCTTTTTTTTATTGTAAGTTTTATATTTTGTCTAAACTATTAATCTCTTCACGATACATATCTATTTGCCTTTGGTTCTTGTTAAAATTAATAAATAATCATACACATAGCTTTTTATGAAAATTGGACCATTACAATTATTAAGCATTGCCTTCCATATTCTTCAATATATATA
>JAQFVV010000198.1:665762-848830 GCA_028023455.1 Epiperipatus broadwayi | reverse complement strand
TTGTTTTGAATTGTTTAATTACAATGAATAGATGATATAACAATCTTTTAGAACCAATAAATTTGTTATAGCAGGTCCTACTGTGTATTATTTTCAATTTTCACTTCTGTCTTTTTATTTATTTTATGGAAAATTATTTTACTGTGGATTATAATTTTGATCTATTTCAAATACACCTTTTATATATGTGTGCATGCATATATATATAAATATGGAAATCTTGAATGAGTGGAGTTATCCATTTAAATCAACTTAATTAGCAAGCACTTAACCTAGAACAACTACCTCAGGCCATCATCAGTCTATCCGTTTACTTTGACTCTTGGCCTGGGGCAGTTGTTCTAAGTTAAGTGCTTTCTAATTAAGTTGATTTAAATGGATAACTCCACAGATTCAAATTTCCATCTAAACATTCATTAAAAAAATTTTTTTTAGATAATGTTCTGTTCTATCGTGTTAGCCGCTTGATGGCACTATTTCTAGCTAAATTTCTAGAAATATGCCGTTTCCGCGGCCGCAGCCAAGCAGATAGTCTTTCTACGATAAAACACAGAAAGAGTGAGTTTACTCGGCTGCCGGCAGACAGCTGTGGTTTTTTTTCTATACTAAAAGCACAGAAAAATGCCTTCATTGGCTGCCATTGTGTTATGCACTTTATCGTAATGCTGGGTTGTATATTTTCTTTACAGCATCGTGTGAGGGTGTGTTGACTGCAGTGTCTAAATAATTTAACTTTTCAGCTCAACTGTTTTTTTCCATGAGAACCGACCTATTGCTATGTTATAACAGTTTTAACAGTGTCGTCAATGTTCCATCAGGACTGGGTACCCCTCACAAACTGTAATTTAGGGTGTGGCAGAGCACTATTTTGAAAATCACGATCAAAGTAACGTAGCGCGATAAATCGTTCGAGACAAGGAAGATGGCTGCTTCCAACTCTGAAAATCATCAATTGCCAGACATCTGAGTTGGATTTCATTTTAATAGTTTGTTATAATTATTAACTTTAGTGGATTGTTTGCAAAATTATGTTGGAATTTTTTAATTTTATGGAAATTGCTGGCCCAGGAATGTTATATCAATGTGTTTTTGCTTAGCATCAATGCCATCAAGTGGCTGACACGATAGATCAGAACATTAGCAAATTTTATTTCAATATATAATCTTCCAGTGGAGGGATTTATTATATAGTAAGAAAATTGAAAAGTTTGATATACTTTGATTTCTTATACCTATACATGTAAACTGCAATACTTTGATCTCTATATTAGATCTAGAGTGGTATTTAAAATAGGATCCTCTGGATCCTCCTTTTGAATGCATCAGTCTGTCAGTTTATTTTGACTCTTGGCCTGGGGCAATTGTTCTAGGTTAAATGCTTTCTAATTAAGTTGATTTAAATGGATAATTCCACACATTTAAGATTTCCATCTAAACATTCATTAAAAAAAAAAAAATTGTATTATATAATATATAAATATACACACATGAATATACATCCAGATATATGCAAAAAATATTTATATTTGTTATTTTTTTCCATTCTCAAATTTTCCTTTCTAATCCATATTTAATCTTTTATTTTCTCACATCATTTAATTTATACTTGTCTCCATTCTTTCTTGTGCTCATTGCAACCATTTTTCTTTTTGACTTCTTTTATATTCCATATTGTTGGTATTATTCAATGACACATATAAACTCCATATTTAAAATATTATGTAATAAATATATAGTATTAAAATATTAAAAGTACTGTACATTTCTTTTAAAATTTATTTAATAATTTTTACATTAGTCTATCTTTTTATTCTCCTACACTTTTTTTTAAATTAATCATATGTTTAATGGTCAGTACATGTACTGCTATGCCAACGACTAAGAGTTCAAATCTATATAGGTCTTAAGAAGTTTTCTCAAGCAGGCTTAAGATTTTTTTTTAGTTAACCCAGAAAGTAATCCAAAAATGTTAATATTTATTAGCTATTCTAAGCTGCCAAAAAAAAAAAAAATCTGAATCAACCAGATGAGAATCCATGTTGTTCACCTTTTTTCTCACCATATTTCAATAATTCAAATTTCTAATAAAAACATTACTAATTCTAATATTTTTTTAATTGCCATTATTTTTGCATTCTCAACGTCATATACGTCTCTTTGTATATAACTAACATTTATTGAAATTGATTATATAATTAAAAAATTTACAAACTATAATTAATTCTAACAAAAGGAAAATAAATTTAAAATAAAATATGAATTAGTTTCAAATGTAGTGAATCATTATTGCAAAAATAAATACAGATGTGAAATTATGATAATATAAATGAATGACTAAGATACAAAAATTCTAATTCAAGTGCAATTCATAGCCCAAAGAGCTGAAATATTCATTAAAAATATTAGTCCGAGTTATACATTAAACAGGTTAATAATGGTTTTATGGTTATTCATTTCTGCTAAGGCATTATAATTCGTAACTCTTTTCAATTCTGCTTAATGTCAAAATTTTTGATATTAAAGACTACATCATAATTATTTCAAGCTTTAAAATTTATATGATTTTTAGTTTGGTATTTATAAGAAAAGAGCTTTGTAGATTACACTGCGAGGCTAGCAATGGCTACATTAGGCAGCTGATTGTCTGGTAGATTTATCATGATGTCATAGTTAAGTATATGATATCAATAAATTGATTGGCTGGCTTATTTAAAACTGATTAAAAGTAATTACTATATGTACGTGTGTATGCATGTAAATAAATTTTTATGACTGTATGTAATCCAGATTGAATGTAAACATTTGTATTATCACTCAGAACATTAAAAATGCTCGTCTGTGATTTGATTCTTTATAGGTTGGGAAGTTGATCATTTTTCTTTTAGTTTCCATGCTACAAGGATGTATACAAAACTTTAGCATTTTAAACTGATTCAAAAAAGGCAATTATGTGATATCCCTGTACAAAATACAATAATTCACCCAAATTTAATATAACATTGGGCAGTAATAATAAAATTCCAATTCCTTCACAGCAAAAAATGAGGCAATGCATTTAAGATTTTATTAAAACTAACTTTCCATAACATTTTATAATATCCATGTAAATATTTTATTGTATAATCAATATGCAAAAAAAAAATTTTATTAAGTCACACAACTTATATAAGTAATTATAATATTATTAATATTTTCACTGTACATTTATTTTATAACATAATTCTAAAATTGAAATATTAGAATAAATTTTGCTATGGCATAAGCAACCAATGGCAACCAACAATGAACATCATTTTGGTCATATTAAACTACTGCACAGCCATTCCCAATATTCTTCTGAACAGAGAACCTAGCATATATATATATGATATTCTATTGAGTTATGTTGTGTGATTGTCATCAACATCATTATGTATGTTACAGAATATGTATGTTTATGTAGGTAAAGCAACCAACTTAGGGTCAATGTCCTAGCTAATAGTTTTAAAACAAGAACAGTGAAAATTATGTTATTAGCAAATACCATGTGGATGGCTAACTAGTTTTTCATTGTACAAGCTTGCTTGTAAAATGCAAAATGTCCAAATTTTATTCAGTAAAGATTCGAACTTTAGATCGCAGCATTGCAGAAAGAAGTGTAACCTTTTTGTTATGAATCCTCTGATAACTATATATATATTTATAACATTTATACCTCATTATTACAATGATCTAAGCATGAAGTCGTAAAACAAAATTTTACCTAATAAAGATAGTAGACAAGTTGCGGCAAATTACTACTTACAACTATAAAAACTTATTATTTGATAATACAAACAGTTATTGCTATGATCGCTTAATCAGGATTTGGACTAAAAAAAAAACCAATTATTATAAATGATTAAATTCATTTAATATTTTTTAGCGCATTTATATGAACAATTTTTAAAAGAAATACTTTTCTTGTACAAATAACAAAGATAAACATTGTAAATAATTTAACATTTTATTCCATTTTAAATAATGACATTATAAATAATTTAACCCTTTATTATTTACAACTAAACAAGTTTTTTTTTTTTATTTTTATAAATAACATATGATACAATAAACAAAAAAAAAAACACTGTATAACTTTCAGTAGTGAGATTACTAACGCAGTCACTTTTTAAGTTGAACTATGAACAAGAAATCTTAAATTTCTTTATTTATCTTTTTGGATTTTTCTTTTTTCTTTTTTATTAAAAAAAAAAAAAGTTTGAATTGATTTAAATCGAAAAAACGATCAAAAAATTTCAAATATACAAAAATTAAATCTGTTTCCATAAAAACAATTTAGAAAAAGGATCTCTTAATAAATATAAAGGTAGAGTAAGGTAAAAATCATATGAAAATGATTTTCAAATAAAAAATAAATATATATACAATTTACCCAGTTAAAGGGCGTAAATCAACTTTGACTTTTTCATCACTACTTAACATACCAACAGTAGGAAAAAAGCCACCTTTTGGTATACGAACTTCTTTTCGACCAATAGTTTTTCCATTTCGAGTAAAAAATACCTAAAAAAACAAACAAACAAAAAACATTGCACACCTATGTAATAATACTTATTAAATAATAATCTTCAAATGCACATATTATAAGGATTCTTTATAAATCAGATTTTCTAATCCTTTCCAACATTTTATATAGATATATCTTTTTAAAAATAATTACAATTTTCTTACACCTTTTAAACAAAAAATATTTATTATAATTAAAGTTTCGACTGTTCCTCACAGTCTTCTTCAGATGTGAATTCCCTACAAACGTAAAGTCTTCATTAGATTATGTTTGTAGGAAATATACATTGTTGTATATGAAGAAGCAAAATTAAGGAAGAGGAAGAAGAAAGAAGTGTTTATAGAATTATATTTTATATAGATAGCAGATCGTTCATTGACATTTTATAAAGGGAAACATTATATTAGCAGTAATTTTAGCAATACCCCAATCTAACCAGTTCACAGTTTCAGATAACAAAGTGTGTGTGCATGTATATACTTAGTTTTTTATCAAATGTACATGTTAACTATGAACACTTAATGTTGTAGACAATATGTGACTTCTTTAATGTTCAAACAAATGCATTAGTCATTTTAATATTTCAGATATTAAATACAAGAAACAAGTATATATCATTTTATACACATGCACTAAAAAATAGACATCACTTGATGTTTTACTATCATAACCTTTCTTAACTTAATCACTTAAGAAATAAATTTTGCTGGGGTGCGGGGGGTTGTCATTTTCAAGATAGCTAACTAGTTACAAACATTGATAAAGGAATCTGCAAATTCTAATCAGGAAATAGATTCACTCATGTAATATTTAAATCCTTAAGAAGTTCAAGCATTGAAAGTGAGAGTTGGTAACATGATTAATCAACTTTGGGTTCCAAAATCTGTAACTCTGTTATTGAAGTAAACTGAAACTGTACAGGGACATCTTGCCTTTATATGCATAAAACTGAATATTCATTAATTATGTGTTTTATGATACGTTTGACTTCAGTTATTTCTGAAGTAGATATGCACAGCGGTTGTGGACGGACATGAACTTCTTTACATGACACCTAAGATCAGATCCAACCGGCTTTATTATTAGGTATGAAATAAAAATTGTTTGAGATTTCACATAAAAAGTATTTTTTGTGTCATAATTTTTTAGTTGTTTGAAGCAGATCTTTATGGAATGAATTATCCCTTTAAATGGCACACACTTATATATGAAGTCAATTGTCACTAAGATTTGGAAACCAGTTTTCAACCTATGATGAACTCTCCTAGTTAAAAAATAAAACAGCCAACTAATCTCATAATTCATTCGACCAATTTTTAATCAAATTAAGAACATTTAAAAAAAAATGACAGCAATGAATTGAGTAATAGTTTATATATTCTTTTTGTTAAAAACAAAATTTATATTATAAATTAATACCTACTTAACATCTCCGAAGTCCTTAGTATACAATAGATAATTATCTTACAGTTAATGAGCTATTTAGAAATTAACCAAAAGTAAACTACATTCAAAAGAACTAACAAAAGAGCCCAAATTGAATATAGGGGTGCATGAAACAGAATGTAATAAGATTATTTTGAAGGTGCTACATTATATATTTTTTACATTCACTTGCATTCTCAAGAATAAACCAACATTTTTGTTATAAAAGTATTATGCATATTTGTTCACAATGCACAACCAGAAAATAAATCTAAGACTAAAAACCCATCAAAATTTTTCTCAATGAGAGATTGGTAAGTCCAGTAAGCAATGCTTTCTTCAGAGTTTCTTATCGAGAATAATTTGAGAAGCCTTTACTTATTGCGATTATTCAAAGACTGTTTTCCTTGTGTTTACATATATATATAGAGAAAGAAAGTTAGAGAAAAAATAAACTGCTAAAGGATAGATGATAACTTTCATAAAAACAAACTTTTGTTAATCAAATGTAATAATCAATGCCATATGCAATTCATCTTACAGATTTTCAAAATATTCATTATATTTTATTTATTTTGCTAATATATTTGTAAAACAAAACAATTAAAAATGTTAAATTTATTTGCAGATGAAATAAAGTTGCATTACAAATATTTGTTTATTTCTTTTTGTTGTTTTGGGGAATATAAAAACCCAAAAGTTTGTAAATGTTATTAAAACATTCTAATTATCATTAAACAGCTGTAAAAATTTTCTAAAAAAATAAAATAAAATAAACCTCAAGGTACACTTCAGCAACTAGCAATAAGATTTCATTATACATTAATTATAGTAATAATTTAAATCTTCATTATTTTTTAAAAAAATTAGTGTTAAGAATAAAAAATGGTTACAAAATCTCTTTATTTAATATTTACTTTTTTAAAATATATATACTGTATATACAAACTGTACACACAGTTATAAAATTAAAAGAATGTAATGTAATTGATAATTAAAATATATTTAAATCACATTTACATAAAATAATAATTCATGTTCAACAGTAGGTAAAATAACTATTGTAATGAATTTTTATAAACAATTTTGTAGTTATTTTTAATTGCTGTTGATAATCTGTGTATGATTATTTCATGTAAATATCCTTTAAATATATTTTAATTCTCATAAACATTACATAGTTTTGTTTTTATATTGGACTATTTCCATCATCTAATATGTGTGTTGAATGTCTTTAGAAAAGTTTAATTTTAGTTAAATATTCCAAATGCATTCAACTGTTAATAATATCACAGCAAACAAATGTTAGTAATATCACGGCAAACAGGTTAGTATATGCACAACGTTTCGAGAGGTACTTTTCTCCCTCTTCTTCAGGTGTTGCTGGCCTGATCAGTGACAGTACTAGCATGGGATTCGAACCTGGGTCCTTAGATGCTTGATTATTGAATTTTAAGGTAACGCTCTAACCAACTGAGCCATCCTGCCAAACCTTCAGAAAAACATTACATAGTTTTATTTTACTAAGACAGTTGATTATTAAAATATATTTCTAATTTATATATCCTTAGCAATAGAAATATTTTAATGTTTTATTATATAAATTCCATTTTTGATGTATTGAATATCAGATAAAAATTCCCCTCACTAATTCTTTCCCTATTGCCATTATTAGAAAGTTTGATAATTAAAATATATTTACGTATCCCATTTTTGAACTCTAGCCATATACTCGCATTAATAGAAAGTTTGATATGTAAAATATTATGCATTCCATTGATGTATTGAATACCAAATAAAATTTTTATTCATTAGTTCTTTTCATTTCTCTAGCCATTGCATTAATAAAGTTTGATAATTAAAATAATATGTACATGAAATAATTATTAACAGCAGTATTGCAAAAAATATAACTTTTATGAAATACAATAAACAACACATGACCACCATTTCATATGCTTAAACATGCTGTTAATAAAAGTACCAAACTCTCCATACAATATTGTCATCAAGTGCAAGCCATTATAATCAATGTATGCAGGAAGGTTTGTGCATAAAATCCCTATCTAATGCCTACTCATCCAACATCCCCCAATTAGTTTCTAGCTTGTGGCTTTCATCAGTGAGGAGCCTTGGATTTGAGAGTACTTTCACCTAGATCTTAGGATCTAATGCAACCCTCTAGCAGTTACCTTTTACCTATTTGGCTAATTGAGTTCAGATGTATATGACTATACAAGCGAATAAGCTTGGATTGAAAACATTACGGTGTTTTCATCTTAAAAGGTGACTGCTGGAGAGTTACATTAGCCCAGGGATGCCCAACCCGTAGCTCGAGAGTCACATGTGGCTCGCGCAACTGTTTAATGTGGCTCGCATTGCAATCTTCAAGAAAAATTGATAAAATATTTTATGTTCCTTGACGCCACATGCACACACTAAAAAATAAACATTTTTACAATACAAACGATAACGATATGCAGTGTAAGGTTTTACATTAAATAAAATAATTAAAATATACTTTTCCTGTAATTGGAATTTATATGTATGTTACCAAATTTTTAATAAATAAATATAAATAAAATGTATTTACATTTTTTTTCTTTTTAACATATTACACCAGTTTTTTTTAGTTTGTGAATTATGTTTATAAATGTAATATGAAAAATGCAATATATAATTGTGGCTCCCCAAATTTTTTTAAATTCTCAACTAGCTCGTGTCAAGTTAAAGGTTGGGCATCCCTGCATTAGACCCTAAGATCTAGGTGCGGTGCTCTCAAATCCAAGGCTCTTCACTTATGAAAGCCACAAGCTAGAAACTAGTCTGGGGATGTTGAGATTTTATGCACAAACCTTCCTCCATCCATTGATTACGAAGGCTTGCACTTGGTGGCACTACTGTATAAAGAGTATAGTCTAGAAATATTATATTTCACACAATATATTATGTATTAGTAGAGAAAGAGGGAATGAATAAAGTATGGAAAATTAAAGTGTTTGATAATGAAGAGAGAGTATGTAATAGTGATCATAATTTCTTTATAATAGAAATGATTAGTAATGTGATGAAAAATAATTATAAAAGTAGAAAGGATAGTGAAGGATGTGGATGGAGAATTAATGATAAGAATGAGTTAGAAGAATATAAAATAAAAGTAGATGAACTCATGGAAGAGTTTGTTGGGAATGAATATAAGGATTGGTGTGGTGAAGTAGAAAAAGTGGCAAATAGGGTTTTAGGTGGGAATATTCAGAAGAATAAAAGGAATAGAAAAGTGAGAAATAGTAAAAGTGTAAAAGAAATCAAAAAAGAATGCAGACAATAAAGTGAAGTTGGTTAAAATAGATAATTATAGTGAGAGAATGAAATTAAATAGCAAATTGTTGGAGGATATTAATAAAATTAGAAAAGATGGGAGTAAAAAATTTTGGACATATATTAAAAGGACTGTAGAGAAGAGAGAAGTAGTATTAGTAGATGATGAGGGAATAGAGTTTAATTCTAGAGAAGAATTAGAGACAATCTTAAATAAGTATGTAAGGGATATAGAAAAGATGAAGGACAGAGTGGTAACAAATATAAAAGCATATAGAAATGGGAATATTAGGTTTACAGAAAAAGAATTGAATGAGGCAGAGAAGAAATTGAAAAGGCAAGAGGTTTATATGGATGGGCAGCAGAGATAGTGATGAATTTAGGAAATAGGGCAAAACTAAACCTATTGTCATGTTTTAATAAAATGGCAAAGAAGAGAGAATTTCCAGATAACTGGAATAATACAAGAGTAAGGTTACTATTTAAAGGGCTAAGGATCATAGAAAGTTGAACAACTATAGACCAATAGTGGTAACGTCAGTGTTATATAAAGTTTTCGCACATATGGTAGCTGGAAGGGTCACAAAATGGATGGAAGAAAATAATACAGTAGGAGAAATGCAAGGAAGTTTTTGATCGCATAGGCATATAGGAGATAGTTTGTTTGTAGTTACACAACTTGTAGATATGAGTAGGAATACAGTCAGACAGTTATATATGATTTTTATGAGAAGGCATATGATAGAATAAATAGATTATGGGTAAATTTAGTAAATTTGGGAATGAATGGAGCTTTAGTTGATCTTATTAAGAGATTGTATGAAAATAATTACTATACTTATCAATTAGGAAATATAGAAACGATTTAAAGTTAAATATAGGGTGGCACTAAGGCAAAGATGCCCTATGTCACCTACTTTGTTTTTGTTATATTTAAGAAAAATGGAGAGAGCAATAGAAAATACTAGGAAGAAGAGTAGAAATACCATTATTAGGTGGCAAGGAAGTATATATATTATAGGGTCTTTAATTTGTGGATGATATCTTGTGCACAGAAAGTTGGGAAGATATGGAATTTATGCTGAAGACATGCGCAAAAGTGGATAAAGAGATGGGGATTAAATTTAGTGAAGAAAATTCAAAAGTAATGATGATTAATATTGGGGAAAGAGAAGACAAAGAATTTTTACTGGGGGATATAAAGTTAAGTGTGGTGAATAGATATAACTATTTGGAAATCATCTTAAGTAATCAGAGAAATTGTTTGGATAAATGGGAGAAAAAAATGATAAATGAAGAAAAAAAAAGAAAGGGATTGTAAAAAGAAATTAACAGTGTTTGATATAATAAATATAATGTAGCTAGAATTGTATGGAAGAAATGGCAGTAGCCGAGTTAACTTACAGTAACGATGCATTATGTGTTAGTAAAAGAGTGTTAGATTACTTAGAAAAAGTACAAAGAGAAGTAAGAAGACATACATTAGATGCAGATGTGTGGATGACAAAGGAGGCAATTCAAGTAAAATGGGATGGTCAAGTTTTTATATGAGATGCAAAAAGCAAAATGAAAATATTCAGTAGATTGCAATTTATGGATAAGAGAATAGACAAAATAATATTTAATTGGGTTATGAGTAAGGGACAGACAACAAGATGGGTAAGAAAGGTAGTACGGTATGTAGAAGATTTAGATAAAGAATTTATGTCGGTATACTTATGCAAAACGTGGGGCGATTGTGTTAGGATAATTGTTGAGTGTTATAGTGGTAAGGAATGGGATAGAAGAATAGATGCATTAATAAAAAACAGGAAGTTGAAGATGGAGAAGTAATATGGAGAGTAAAAAGAATTTAAATATATATAAAAGTAAACAGAATATTGGGTGAGAGCTAAATTTATGATAATAGCAAAGAAAGTAGTTTACTGTTTAAGCCTCGAACAGGATCGTTAGCAGCAAGGGAATATACATATAAATGGAAAAACGTGGGTGATTTAATCTGCAAATTGTGTAAGGAAGGCATAGAAAATATTAGGCATCCGTTAATTGAATGTAAATGCTTACAAGCAGAAAGGGTGCAAATAATGAAGGTGTGGGATAATAAATACAAACAAAGTGATTATACAGAAAGTGGGTTTTTGGTTTTTATGCAGGGTTTGGAAAAAAAAAATAAGGGGGATTTAGATATAAAGGCCATAGAGTGGACAAAGACAATATTGTGGAAGTGGGATGGAGCAGGATAGTAAAGAATATGAGAAAAACTTATGGTGGGAAATGGAAAAGGAAGATAAGGTGGCTAAAAGGTTCCTCTGGGCATTGTGGCTGAGAGATTCCTGACTCACATCACATTATGCTTACAATAAACAATAATTCTAAAATAAATTATTTTATATTTCTCATGTGATAATTTTTAAAATGGCTATAAAATTTTAAAGTTGTTATAATATATGCAAGTAAGAAATTAAAAACATAGTCCAAACGAAATTTAAATAATTTAAAATATATTTATTCAATAAAATTTTACTTGGTTTACCAAAAACTAATATCTCTTTATTTCTCTAATATGTATTTCAAGATGCAAACCACAACATCGTATTCTATATGTGAGAATAAAGTTAAAGAGAAATGTAAATCTATTATTATTAAGCACTGAAATATCTGTAATTATGCAGAAGGAAATTAACTTCCAATCATGTAATGTTATCATAATTATTATAAATCTCCACACACCATCACTAAGTTTTAAAAGATTAAATGAATCACTAAGCCTGGAGCATATTCATATATAGACCAATTAATTATATTATGGCTTGAGTCTATTGCATGCCTGATGCTTATAATCGACAATTGAATTGGACAAATTTAGTTAATCTATCACAGGCAAAAGACAGTTTCTCATTTTTAACTACCTGCGATTAGACATATGTTAATTATGAATGAATGTAAATCTACTATTATTAAGCACTGAAAAATCTGTAATTGTGCAGAAGAAAATTAATCTCTAATCATGCATTATTTTCAAAACTATTATAAATCTCCTCACCAGGCATGCAATAGACTCAAAGCATGGTTAGTAAGGGTTAATAAATATAGGAATACCCTCTTAAGTGATTCACTTAAGATTGTTTAACACTCTTACTGATAGGTGAGTGTGTGGAGATTTATAATAGTTATGAAAACAGGACATGATCAGAGGTTAATTTCCTTCTGCACAATTATAAATTTTTCAGCACTTAATAATAGTAGATTTACATTTATTCATAATTAATATGTCTAATTGCAGATAGTTAAAAATGAGCTCTGTCTTTCTCCTGTGATAGGTTAACTAAATTTGTATAATTCAATTGTCGATTATAACATCAGGCACACAATAGACTCAAGTCCTGATATAAGCACAGTCAGTAAGAGTTGGTGTATATATAAATGTTCTCTAAGCTTAGTTACAAAAACAGCACATGATCAAAAGTTAATTTCTTGCTGTACAATTATAGATTTTTCAGCGCTTAATAATAGATTTACATTTATTCATAATTAATATACATCGAATCGCAGATAGTTAAAAATGAGACTCTGTTTGTTTCCTGTGATAGGTTAACTAAATTTTCACAATTCAATTGTAGATTATAATATCAGGTCACTCTAAGATTAAGTGATTCACTTAAGCTTTTAAACTTACTGATGGGTGAATGCAGAGATTCATAATAGTTATGAAAACAGTGCATGATCAGAAGTTAATTTCCTTCTGCATAATTAAAGAGAAATGATAAGAGTTATCAAATTCAGTATTTCTCTTGCTGTACGCACAGCATTTTAAAATTTTCTTTTTCATGTGTTAAGTATATTTAACTGATATCCTAAAAGTTTGTCATTTTCAGTAGTATTTTTCTTGCTGGATCAGTGTAAATTTTACTTTAACACATGTTAAATATATATTTAAACTGAAATCCTAAAAGTTTATTAAATTCATTATTGTAACTGATCTAAATTGTCATTATGGAAATGAGAAATTAAATATGTGGTTACAAATGTAATTTAATTACTTTAAAATATATTTATGAAATCACATTTTACCTTACTTTATCAAAAACTATACTTTACATTATAGCAATGTTTATAACTTATTTTGGCCATGAATATGAGGGAAAACCTCGAAAGTACTAGGCCTAAATTGATTTGATTTTTTGGGTGATACTAACAGCTTCTTCTTCAGCAGATAAATCGCTTTTATATGCTATTTTACATTTAAAAAATTTCCAATTCTGTAATCCTTTAATCAGTCTGGCCTCTTTCTGTTTGTTTTTTTTTTTTAATGTCATTCCAAAAGCAATTCCAATATAAATTTTCCACATATTTTTTAAAACAATTAAAGCAAAAATTTATATGCTAGTAAAATTTTATACAAAAAAGGAAAGAAAATCATGCAAGATTCTTCAAGATTGCTACAATATTTACTGAGTTATAAAATAACAAACAAGCAGCAAATAAACTCACATTTATATAGATAATATAGTAATAAACGATTATTAAAGAACACATATGCAGAAAAGATATATTTTGTAAAAATATTTAGATTTATTACTGCCTAGCATGCTTTCCATACAACATGTATATCATATTCATAGCTTGGTATTCACTTTCTAAATTTTTTATCTGTCTGTCAATTGTAGTATCCTGAAAAAAAGTACACATACCATTTTTTTTTTTTAATTTTGTTTGCATGACACACATTTATTTATTTTTGTTTGTAAACAAAAAACAATAACATACTTCCACCAGTTTTGTTTATCACTTGGGATTTTCAGTAATGGTTTAATGGTTCCCCGAGTGCCAATAAATGTCTCTGACTGCCTACTAAATGAGTACCAGAGCAGCTTTCATCAGCATCTTCCACTGTAAGCCTGAGTAATCAGTAACATTCAAATGCTTTTAAATCCATATTTTTAATATTTAGGTCCCTATCCTCATATCTGCCATTGGAAGGCATGAAGTTGCATTCAGCAATCACCTAAGTCAATTTTCTATAATATTCTAAAAACTTAAAATTTAATGGTGTTCTTTCAAATCCTGGGTCCTGCTATCCAATACAGTTACAATATATATATATATAAATGATAGCAGATAAACTATAAAATTGAATTGCTAGAATAAATTGTGTTAAGATGAAGAGCAAATTATCAAAGAAGAATAAGTATTACTGTTGATCATAACATTCTATTGTGTAGTTAATCTGCCTTTGGATAGAGAACTTAACATTTATACAAATATTTAAATACCTAACATGATAACAAGATATAATATTCATTCTCTTTATTTTTAAACCGAAGCATAAAATTTACCATAACAAAATAATTCAGTAACTAAGCAAATATCTAAAGTAATAAATATGATAGGGACTAAAAAATTTACAGATGAAAACTGAAGATTGTAATTTATTTCAGATTATAATGACAGTTAAATATTAATAAATTAATGTTTCATTGCATAATGTAATTTGTAACAATTGCTAGCAAAATCGCCATCAAACTTTTCACAAATATCACCAGGTCATCATCATCAACCATTATCAATCCACTGCAGGATGAAGGTCTCTCCAAGTTCAATCCATCTTCCCCGATCTTTAGCTTATCTTTTCCACATCACCCTTGCACACTTTCTTATTTCATCCATCCATCTCACATGTGGTCTCTTTCTGGGTCTTTCACAATCTCTTGGAACTCAGTATAAGATTTCAATTGTCCATCCATTATCATCTCTTCTAGCAATATGTCCAGCCCAACTCCACTTCAGTCTTTTAATTTTTTCAATGAGGTCAGTAACACCTGTTTGATCTCTTACCCATATATTGCGTTTTCAATCTCTTCTTGTTACTTCCAACAAGCATCTCTCCATACTTCTTCGAGTGGTCTGAAGTCTCTGTATTGCTCTTCTATTAAGTGTCAAATCTCAGATCCTTAACTAAGAACTGATAAAATACATTCATCAAAAACCTTCCTTTTCAAACACAGGCATATTTCCTTTTAGTAGAAAGTTATTTCTACCAAAAGCACTCCCAACCAAGTTTAATTATATGATTAATTTCATCCATTATGTTTCAATCTGTATTAATAATCTGACCAAGGTATTTGTAACTCTTAACTTCTTCCAACTCATCATAATCAATCTTTATTTTCATATTTTGAGAAAATCCATTAAACATTACTTTAGTCTTTTTCACATTTATCTTTAGTCCTACTTTCATCTGATAACTCCTGCAACATTTCTTGTAGCTCTAAAACATTATTTGCAAAAACAACTACATCATTATCTAAATGACTTAAATAATCTCCATTTACTTTCATTCCTTTAGCTTCACATTTTAATGCACAAAATACTTCTTGCAGCACTGCTGTAAAAAGTTTTGGAGATATGGAGTCACCTTCTCAATGTTGACCTTCCCAGTAGCATTATATAATCTAATTATTGCTGTTGCACTCTTATAAATATTCTTTAAAATATGACAATATCCTGGATCTATACCTTGATGATCCAATGCTTTAATCACTGAAGAAATGTTTATTGAATCAAATGCCTTTTCATAATCTACAAATCCAAACCATAATGGCAACTCATATTCATTTGTTCTTTCTATAACTTCTCTCAATACCTGGATATGATCTACTGTACTAAAACCACTTTTAAATCCAGCTTTTTCTATTGGTTGGTGGAAATCCAACGTTCTCTGTAGATGAGTTGTAATTATCTTAGTAAAAATTTTGTATAAAACTGATAAAAGGCTGATAGGTCTGTGATTTCTAATATCTTCCTTATCACCTTTTTTAAATATTAATATTAATACTGCATTCATCCAATCATTGGGTACATCTTTATCATTTAGACATTTGGTATATAACTTTGCTAAAACTTTTTCTATTTATTCACCTGCTTCTTTTAATATATCAATTATAATTCCATCATTATCTGGAGCCTTTCCTTTCTTCATAAATTTAATTGCATGTCTCACTTCTCCATTTAAAATTCTGGGCAATTCAGAAGAAATAATAGATATAGGAGGTACTTCTTCTTTATTACTATACAATTCTTGATAAAAGTATTCTACCCATTTCATGATGTCATCTCTCTTTTTAGTAATAATGCCATCTTTTTTTCTTATTGCAGATATAAATTTCCTACCAATACCAAAATGTTGTTTTACACTCTTTAGACTTTTATTCTCTTCTACAGCTTTCCTTGCTAGTTCACAATTATACTTTCTTATATCATTTTCAACTCTTTTCTGCACCATTTTACAAAATTTGAGATATTCAATCCTTTTTAATGCATCATTTTTGTATATCTTCATATTCCTTCTTTTCTTCATAAATTCTCTAGTCTCATTAGAAATTTTATTGATCAATTACTGCTTTTTTCTACCAGCTACCTTTGTTGCAGTTTTTAAAAGTGTATCAGTTATTTTCATATTAATTTCATTCAAATCTAAATCATGTTCAAAATCTACTAATACTTGAAACCAATTTGTAAATTCTAATTTAAATTCATTAGAATGTTTCTGAAGATTAGAAATATCAACTGTAAATATTGTTTTCCTTAATAATTTATGTCTCTCTAGTTTTGCATTAACACGTATCTTACATCTTGGTATGATCACTTCCTGGGTTAAATTTATTAAGAACATTACAATCTTGAAATATATATTTTCTTTTAGTCAAAATATAATCCAATTCTGCTGTACTTTCATTTGGATGCTTCCATGTCCATTTCCTTTTAACATTTTTCGCTAAAAAAAGAATTCATAATATAAAGTTTTTCTGCAAATTCCCCAAGTCTATATCCTCTCTTATATCTATTACCAATAACCAAAATTACCTACAGCACTTTCATCTTTCATTTGTTTACCAATTCTAGCATTAAAGCTTCCCATAACAATTTTAAAATGGGGTTAACTCTGATCAAAAGCCTTTTGTACATCCATATAAAAATCTTCACTACTTCATCATTATGAGAACTTATTGGGGCATAAACGTGAATTATCTGCACTAGGTATCTGCTATTGCCACTCTGTCCGATACATCATCAATCTCCACAATGTTGTTCTTCCACTTTTTATTTATAATGAATCCTACTCCACTTGTATTTCCAATATTTGTGCCTTTATAATAGAGTACATGTTTACTTTTTAAATCAATTGTCTCTTCACCTTTTCTTCTATTCACAAAGTCCCATAATTCCCAAATATAAGACAGTTCTTCTTCTAATTCTTGCAATCTTCCTTCACTTGAAAGTGATCTGCAGTTGTAAATACCTAAATAAAAAGTCATCATCAAATGGCAGCCTAGGTCCACAATCAGGGGATTCTTAGCACTCTGCCTTCGGCCACCAACCACTCACTGACTTGGTTAGTGACTTTACAGTCTCCGGGGAATAAAAGCCACGATTTATTTTTGTCTGTCATAATTGTATATATCTATTGGAAAAATATTTATCATTTACACAAATATTCATTCTGCCTTATCAGGCAACTGAGAAGAAAGACTATGGTGTTTCTTGATCTTAAACTCACTAGTAAAAAGCCAATAAACTCACCATGTTGGCTAAAGTGTGTTGGTGAGCAGGCCATCCATGTTCATATACTATATGAATAATCACATAGTAATAACAGGTGCAACGACAAGAACGCATGTAGTGGACATTAGGAATTTGCCCTGCTCAGTTTGTTTAAGGCCTCCAAGAGGAATCAAAGGGTCTCCTTTCAGTTTATAGCAAACTCCTTTCTGCACCAGGTCATACATATCAATAAATTAATACTAAAATCAAACTTATTGATAGAAAAATAAATAATAATATATATATATTACTACACAGTTACTAAAATAATGTAACTTTTCTTGCACTTTCAAATTAACAATGCATTACTGAATACCACTTGCAAGACCCACGACAAATGAAACCGGAAAGGATTCCTACAGTCAAAATTATTACACATTAAAAGTTATGTGAAACAGTAAATATTTTTAATATATCATCATATAATTAGATACATTTTTTTATTAGATACATGTGTTTATATTATAAGTATCAAATTTAATTTTTAATAAGATAGTTCAAAAATATATGGTGAAAAAGGCAAACCTGAACTTTAGTTCCACTTTCAACAGCATTTTTGGCTTTCCACCATTCTTCATCTTCACTATCACTGTGGTATTCTTCTAGACTTAATAGTTCATCTAAAGGATCATTCTGAGAATCAGGCGTATAGTCGTATCCACCATCACTATCACTATCACAGATGTAATCACGTGGAAAAATGATTCCACAACCCATTACATCCCCTGAAACAATGAAAGGTAGTTTTGTGAGATATTTTCAATTTTCATGATGTAAATAATTACAAAATAAAATATATCAAAAACATAACATCAATAGTGATTTATGAAAATTTAAAAAAAAAAATCATATAAAACTTAGTCATTAAAAAAAATTCCTATTTTAAATTTATATACCTATGAATTAACTACTACAAAACAAAAGCAGATCTTCATTCCAGAAACAATTGCCATAAGTCTGACAACTCAGTGACCATAAAATACATTTAAATCTCCATCGACAAACTGGTTTGTGACTTTTGCCTTCATCAATAAACTTCAGGATCCAGGATTTGAAAGAACACCTTTAAATTTTAAGTTTTTAGAATGATAGATAAAATTGACTTAGATGGTACCGAATGCAACTTCCTGCCTTCCAAAGACAGGTATGAGGATAGGGATCTAAATATTAAAAATATGAATTTAAAAGCATCTGGATGTTATTGATTACTCAGGCTTACAGTGGACGGTGCTAGAATAGAGAGCTATTCTGGTAATCATTTAGTAGGCAGACAGGGACATTTATTAACACTTGGGGGAACCACCAAAATACCAGGTGATAAACAAAACAAGTAGAGGAAGTGCGTTATTTTTTATTTACAAACGAAAATGAAGAAATGTGTGTAAAATATATTATATGTACTTTATTTTCAGAAATGATACTACACTTGATAGACAACTAAAAAATTTAGAAATTTAATTAAATAAATGAAAAAAACAAAAACAGGAATTAATTGGGCACACAAATTTATTTGTGCAATTTTTTTTTTAAAAAAAATTAAGGTTATAAATAAACAAGAAAAAAAAAATATGAGTTTAGACAAAGTTGTTAACTGAAACACAGGCTTGTTATATACCTGTGGCTATATATATGTAATATAGGGTATATGAGCACAGACTTTCACACCTCCCACCTCTCTCCACTCAATCTAATAACACCGATACACCTAAACACATATATGCTGAAAAGATAAATAATCACCAATATAAGTTGTTAAATAAAGTAATTTTTTTTAAAAAAAATAAAAGATTACAATGAAATGTTGTGTAGCATTTTATTTATCAACCGCTTTCAGGTCAAGCTAGATTTTGTTACTTTATAGAATTGGTATTTTGTTAATTCGATGATAAGCACTTATTCACTTCCAAAGAAAAAATTAATTTAGAATTACATAGTAAAAGAAGTAAAAATTATTATAGAATTACAAAAATTGCTAATGGAAGTTAAATCTAGTTTGTTTTTTGCAAACAAAGTTAAGATAATCACTTTGTATGTTTTCGCAAAATCGAGGCAATTTTAAAAAACTTTAGTAGACAATTTTAAAAAAGAAATAATAGCAACTATTTTTTAAGATGTTAACATGGAAGGGGGAAACATTCGGTCTTTCTTTATGACCATTATTTCATCGAAATCTCAAAATTACATATGAGAAATGTCTGCAATTGCACTACATACATTAAATAAATCAAGTCTACTTACTTCAACACACACTAATTGTTTCAATCTTGATTATTTCTAGAAAATTAAGAAAAAAAGTATTGCCTGTGTAAATTAAGATATTAAAAAACCTATCAAGTAGTTTGCAAAAAATTAACGGTGCACTAATTACTGAGAAATGTTGAAGTATTTGTGTTATAATGGTACTTAAATTATAAAAGCCACAAGGTATGCTCAGAGATGAATCCAAACAAAGCTAAAGTGTTTGTCAGAAGAACTTTGTAGCATAAAATTATCTCCTAAATAGAATATTCAATTTTATAGTATTTGTTATGCAGTAATGTTAGCTTTAATTTGTCTGTGTGTTATCTATCAAAAACATCAGTGTGAAAATTGTGAATAAATGTTATTGTAAAAGGTAAAATTACTCGTATATTGTGTTAAAGTAAAAAAAAAGAAGTGTTTCATTTATCTAACTGGTCTTCAAAGACCCTCAGACATAGCAGAGTGGCACAAGTCAACAGTAGGCAGAGCAGTTCAAAAAAATAATACCGGAGAATATAAAAAAATTATACTGTATTCAATGGCAACTCTAAATTCAATGATTCGAGAATTCAATATTAAAAATGCGGATTCATGGAGGAGCTATGTAGACTGTTACATGTTCATAAACAAAGTAGAGGATGAACATCTTAAAGTGTCTACACTCCTTTACTTTGCGGAACCAGATGTCATTCAACTTGCAAACAAACTAGCAGACCCAAAATGTCTGGAGGAACATTCATATAAGGAAGTTATAGAAGTTTTAAATGGCTATTTGTGAAGTGTTTGATAAAAGAAAAAGAAATATTTCAGAAGTGAAATTACAACATATATTTTGTTTGTTAAAATGGCGGAATATAAAAATATAAAACGGATTATAGAAGACAAAGGATTACGATTAGAGAAAATGATAACAAGCCGGACCACAGAGAAATTAGGAGTACAATTTAATTGGTAGAAATGCAGAAGAACAGACGAATTGAAATAACGAGATAATTGAACCAATGAACAGATAAATCCGTAAAGATGTGAACTTTTCGACACACAGCAAATAAAAAGACTTTTTCATGTATATAATTTTGTAGTTTAATTAGTTTAAAAGTAGAGTGTACTGTAGAAGTTTGTGTTTAAATAAAGCATTATGGTATTATAAATAATAACACGGAGTAAAGATTTTGTTAATACCTGGCAAAACTTGGCGCAGTCGCCGTGAAAAGTTGAACCTACGGACGGACAAGTTAAAATGTCTTTAGGACAAGGAAGCATCTCGGAGTTCGACGTCGGAAATGCGGGTGAATGGCCGTTATACGTCACTCAACTCGAAAATTTTTTTAAATTAAATAACATTACGGAGAATAATAAAAAAGTAGCAGCTCTTTTATGCCTCGCGGGACGAAAAGTAATTGAAGTGATACATAAACTAATGAATGGGCCAACAACGGATGAAACAGAATACGAAAATATTATAAACAAGTTATCCAATTATTTTAGCCCACAACCATCGAAGTTCATGGCTCGATTAACCTTGCGGAATAGAAGACAACAGAGAGGTGAAAACATAAGAGATTTCGATATAATTTTGAGACAATTAGTAAGAGATTGCCAATACGGAGAGTTCGCAGAACAAGCCCTACTGGATCAGTTGTTATGGGGAATGAATGAAGACCGGCTACGGCAAAATTTGTTAATGGAACCAGAGTTGACCTACGACATAGCAATACGGAAAGGGATAGCGTACGAGCTCGTAATTGAACAAGCAATGTGTTTCAGAGGCAAGATAAATGATGAACAGTCATGGGAAATACATAAAACAGAAGGGAAAAAACAGAGTACAAATACGAAAGAATGGAATGACCGAGGAAAACAAATAAAGTGTTTCTGTTGTGGAAAACAAGGACACATATCGAAAAACTGCAAATGGCGTTCATATACCTGTTATAATTGTGGAAGGAAAGGACATCTAAAATCAGTCTGCAGAAATCCAAAAACTCAAGATAAACAACATACGGAATATGAAGTAAAAAAAAATGTGTGCGCACAAATCCAAAAACAATACATGATAACACTGAATATATATGGAAAAGATATAGAAATGGAGATCGACAGTGGTTCGGCAATATCACTCTTATCAGAAGAAAAATGGAACGATATTACCAAAGGCCATAAAAGATGCATAATACAGAAAACGAATATTAGAGTCAAAGACGTCAGCGGAAACGCAGTAATAATAAAAGGAAAAACCCAGATTCCAATTAGGTACAAAGAAGAAATATTAAACCTACCTATATATATAGTAAAAGGAAGCATAGCCCCGATAATAGGAAGAGAATGGTTCGAACAACTAGGAATTACTGTAACAATCATAAAAAACATGTCGTTCAAACAGGAATACATTACAGCGTATCCGGAACTTTTTTCAGAACAAGTAGAAGTTTTCAAATCAGACCCAGTAGACATAGAATTAAGTAAAAATGCCCGACCAATTGTGTGCAAACCCCGAAAGATTCCGTTTGCACAACATGAAAAAGTAAAACAAAAAATTCAGAAATTAGTAAGCGAAGGAATTTTGACACCGGTAGAAGACGCTCAATGGGCCACACCGATTGTAATAGTGACAAAGCCAAATGGACAAGTTAGAATTTGTGGGGATTACCGAGTAACGGTAAACAAATTTTTAGCCAAAGGGGCGTATCCAGTTCCAAACGTTCGCGAGCTGTTAGCCGGTTTAGCAAATGAAAATTTTTTTTTTGCAAAGTTAGATTTAAACGCCGCCTACCATCAAATTAAGGTAACGAATAGAACAGCTCAAATGTTAACACTAACCACGCCTTTTGGTCTTTTTCAATGCAATAGGCTACCTTTCGGAGTGACAACAGCACCTAATATTTTTTCAGGCAAAACTTAGCACATTATTACATGGAATACAGGGAGTGACGCCATACTATGATGATATTCTGATCACAGCCACAACAGAAAGTGAGCTACGTAAACGATTGACTAAAGTATGTAATAAATTAAAAGATGCGGGGATCAAACTGAACAAAGAAAAATGCTTATGGAAAACGCAAGAACTAGAATTTTTAGGACACGTGATTTCTAACAATGGGAAAAGACTGATAAAAGATAAAGTGCGAGCGGTAAAAAATGGCAGAGACCCAAGAATGTCAAACAATTGCAAGCCTTTTTAGGGCTTATTAATTTTTTTGAAAATTTTTTAAAAAGCAAAGCAATGATAGCAAATCCATTATATCAGTTGTTAAGAAAAGGACAAAAATGGGAATGGACGCAAATACATGAAGAAGCGTTTGAAAAAACAAAAGAACTACTTTCTGCAGATACACTGTTGACACATTTTGATAACGCGTTAGAAGTAAGAATTACGACGGACGCGTCTGAAATAGGTGTGGGAGCAGTTTTGGCACACCCAATGGAAAACGGCGAACGGCCGATTGCATACGCATCAAGGACATTATCGAAGGCAGAACAAAATTATAGTCAGATAGACAAAGAGGCTTTGGCAATTATTTTTGCACTAAGAAAATATCATCAGTTTGTTTTCGGTAGACCTTTTCAAATTATCACAGATCATAAACCCCTCCTAGCGATATTAGGGAATGACCGACAGGCTCCAGAACATATAAGCCCACGCATGTTAAGATGGCGGAACATACTGGCTGCATATGACTACGTGCTGATTTATAAACCAGGGAAGGAAATAGCTCATGCCGATGCTCTATCAAGATTGCCCGATATAGATGAAACAGGAAAGGAAGAATTAGAAATTAACTACATTGATGCGATGAAATCAAACAAATTAAATAGTAAAACTGTGGAAATGTGGACGAGAGAAGACAAGGGATATAAAAAATTAATAAAATGGATTAGAAATGAATGGCCAGAAACTAAACCAAGTTACGTAGCAAATGGGATCTGGTCAAATAGACAACAGTTATCAATATGTAAGGGATGTATTGTAATGGGCGATAGAGTGCTAATACCAACAGCAGGAAGACAAGCAGTACTAAAATTACTACATGAAGGACATCCAGGAATTGTGCGTGCTAAAGCTCTAGCTCGTAGTTACGTATGGTGGCCAAAAATAAATGAAGACATCGAACACTATATAAAGAAATGCTCTTCATGCCAAACATATGCTGCAATGCCACAAAAGAACCTGACATCATGGCAGCCAGCAAAGAAACCATGGGAGAGAGTACACATAGATCACGCTGGACCAGTGGATGGGAAAATGTTGTTGATACTTGTAGACGCACAATCCAGATGGATAGAAGCACATAAAGTACGAGACACGACGGCGAATGAAGCAATCAAATGCCTTAAAAATATTTTTGCGATTCATGGATACCCGGAGGTATTAGTATCAGACAACGGTGCTGCATTCACTGGAACAGAAATGCAACAATTTTGTGAAGAACATGATATTCAACAAGTGTGGTCACCACCATATCATCCTCAATCAAACGGGCTAGCGGAAAATGCAGTACAACAAGTGAAACAAAACTTGAGGAAAACTGGAGAAAAAAAATATACAAGAAACGCTACAAATGTTCATGATGACGCAACACACAACACCATCAATAGCAACGGGTAAATCACCAGCAGAAATACTATGCGGACAAAAATTGAGAACAAAATTAACTGCATTATATCCAAAGGAGAGCAATATAATACAACATGACGAAATGAATAAAGAATTTAGGAATCAAGAACCAGTCTGGTTCAGAGACATATTAAGGAAGACATGGATTCAGGGAACAATTAAACAACGGATGTCAAACAAGATATATGAAATAAATGGTCCAAATGAAAGAATATATAGAAGACACATAAACCACATGCGAAAAAGAATGTCAGATGAATGGGATTGGATACCAAGCGAGGATAAGAAGTTTGACACTAAGGAGAGTGGAATTAATAGTACAGGGAAAGAGGAAGAAGAGAGACAAAGTGCGATAGAAACAAATTGTGAAGACAAACACGAACAATACAAGAATAAGTCACCCAGGCCTACAAGAAATAGACGAGTACCCGAACTATTCAAAGACTATGTGTAATGGAAATATTTCGACTTCTGAAATGAGGGGAGGAAGTGAAGTGTTTTATAAAAGAAAAATAAATATTTCAGAAGTGAAATTACAACATATATTTTGTTTGTTAAAGTGGCGGAATATAAAAATATAAAACGGATTATAGAAGACAAAGGATTACGATTAGAGAAAATGATAACAAGCCGGACCACAGAGAAATTAGGAGTACAATTTAATTGGTAGAAATGCAGAAGAACAGACGAATTGAAATAACGAGATAATTGAACCAATGAACAGATAAATCCGTAAAGGTGTGAACTTTTCGACACACAGCAAATAAAAAGACTTTTTCATGCATATAATTTTGTAGTTTAATTAGTTTAAAAGTAGAGTGTACTGTAGAAGTTTGTGTTTAAATAAAGCATTATGGTATTATAAATAATAACACGGAGTAAAGATTTTGTTAATACACGGCAATTTGTACCAAGAATAAATAAATGGGTGGCATGGCTGAGACTTAAAAACCGGAAGCAACCACCACATGAAAAATATGGGAACTACGATCTTGCTTTAAGAAAGTTATCGAAATATTGTTAGTTTAGACTGCAATTAAGTGACTCCTTAGTTTTGTATGGAATGGTAGATGAATTTCAGAAAAGTACTCTTGAGTAATCCAAATTTAAATTATAAACTTGCAATGGATAAGTGTGTCAGCCAGGAGACTATGCTGAGTAATGCCTCCGAATATGAATTGCCTCAACAATTAGAGAAAATATCTTTAACTAAAAAAAAATTAACGAGAAATTTACAGTGAATTATTTTGGAGTGCTCAGATGTGTGCTGATCCCTTCCGTTTTTTTGATTATGATGCTTCATAACTTCCAGTGATTCTTCAACAGAAAGCATTAATTTTTGACTATAATAATTTTTAGAAATTTTTCTTCTCCCATCTTTAATGAACATAACTATAAATCTTGAAAATATCAATTTTGACATATTAAACATTTCAACGGTTTTAAACATCAATATTTAAGCTAATTGAGCACCAAAAATTTGATCCCTTTTAAAACTCTGAGACACAAATATTTTTTTAATCCTCAGGACAAAAAAAAATATATAAAACTGAAAAAGAAAAGGAAGAACTTTTGAAATTGTTTCTAAATCTCTGCCCATAAAAATTACAGACTCATAAAAAAATAAATTTCATTCAATAATAATTATCAAGAAAGTATCATCTAAGACATGTTTGTAATATTTTTCTTAAATTGATAAATTAGATGTGGACATCTTACTATCACAATAACAAATATTAAAAATAATAAATTAACTACAAAAATTTTAAATCTACTCAACAAAAATGAGCTTCTATATTATAATGGACAAACTCAGAATTAAATACAAAAACGACTAAAATATAACAAATAAGTAAAATTAAATTGCTTAACCATATCCTATTGTTTTTAGAAAATTCTAAGTGATAACTACTTGGGTCAATATTGTATATCTCAAAGTACAACAACAACAAGAGGTAAAAAAAAAAAAGCATAATTATGAGTAAGAAATTAAAATGGAGAGAATTGTAAAAAAGCAAATACTATTAATATCAATAATAAATATCGTATCATTAAATAATGCTTGATATTTTGACTATATATAAATTCCTTACCCTTATGACATCTTGGACCAAAAGGATCACCGACACCACTTCCAAGAAAAATTTTACCATCATCTTTAAAAAAAACAAGGCTATTCATTATTACAAAATTATTTTAAAATTATAATTTTGCATTTTACTATTTTCAATGCTCTTTCAATTACTGTTGTTCTCTTCAATGTTTCAATTGGCTGGCTGTTCTTTTTTTCAGTACTATAAATGTCAACATGTATTAAAATAATATATTGTTCTTTATAACCCAAAGTTTGCTAGTCAGTTGCCATTTTGGTTGTAGTGGTAATGGATTGGGTGGTTGATAATTAATAGCTATTTGTTGTATGGTGGTAGTCATTGGATGGCAGTGGCAAGGGTGATGAGACAGTGATGATAATAATAAAAGGCATTGAAAATAGTAAAATGTAATATTGTAATTTCAAACAATATTGTATTATGCCAGTGTAAATAAAGAAAAAATACAGAAAAATCAATTATTATAAAATTATATGGATATATTACTAATGCAATGTTCATTGGCTTTTATAAAATATAGAATAATTATAGTGGATAAGAAGTTACAAGTATAAATACCTTGATTAATTACTAATGACATAAAAACAAAATGGATGAAATTAATCATAAAATTAAACTTAGATAATATTTTTTATATAACCTTGTTCGAAGGAAATATATCTGTGCATTTGAAAGAAAAAAAAAAATTACTCATGGAATTGAGATTTGGGCACTAATTAGAAATAAAAAAATAAATTGCAAAACACACAGCAAACAAAAAAAAAAAGATTAAAAGCAAAATATATGAATAAGAGAACTATCAGGACTTACTAACATCATTAAAAAAAATGAAGAGGCTAAAATTAAACTGGGATGGACATATTTCTGAAAAAGATGGCAATATATAGACAATTGAAGTTCTAAAATATATCAAAAAAGTTTAAGACATGGAAAAAGATTACATGTAAAATGGGGGGATAAGATATGAAAGTTTGCTGACTAATATATAGCACTTTTGTAGTGGAGAATTTTGAATAAAACTCATCCTACATTGGAATGATAATAGTTGAAAATTATTATTATCAATGACTAGCTTTTTATTTTTAATTTTTAAAATAACTTGATATTATTTTTCATTAAAAATAGTTTCTAAAAATGAATTAAGAATTAAAAGAATAAAATAATTTTTAAAAAAGAATAAAACAAAAAAGAATGATATTCCTAAAAATAAAATATGTCCGTTATAGAGTAATGAATAGAAAAAAAAAGCAACCAATCCGTATTTTGTTGCTATCATCACATTAATACACAATTACAAACATAACAGACATCTTAAGGAAGCTACAAAAATATCTGTGAGGATTCATTGTGATATGAAATATTTGTCAAGCAAACAATTATTAAATGGTCAAATATTTGCAAATCAATAAATAATCAGTGTTTAACATTTCGATTAAAATGATCAGACTGTTCCATTAAAGTTTTTTCAATCTAAAATTAAGCTAAAAACATTTTGCAGTCAATCATTCTTATCAGTGAACTGAATATCAAAGATTTGTGAATTGTTTTTTTTTTTTTGCACAATGCATATAGTTCCTTTTATTAATTTCCAATTCTTATTCGAAAAATTATCGTAAAGTAGATTAGAATAATCAACATAAAACATATCAAAATATATTTTTTAAAACTTATTTTCACAATATCAAATACTTTATAAAATCAAATCAACCAATAATCAATGTTTCCACTATATGTAATATAATCTTTATTAAGAAAAAAAGCATACCAAAATCTATAAAAATTTATGAAAATATAAAAAACATTCTTAATTCACATTAATAAAAATATGGTTTACTAATATATCATTTTAATTAAAATTTTTATCAATATCCCTTTTTAGTAGAAGACTACATTTTTAGAAACTACCTTAAAAATGACCAAACATTACATTTATACTATATAAATTGGCATCATTCTATCTTTTCATAGTTGAATGACATTTACATACTTCAGAGGGAGATCCAGTTATTTCAGTTCTAATTACATATAATTTAGTTATGAATATTTATTACTATATAATAAATTAATTCAAAATCGAAAAGAAGAAACCTGAATTCATATTTAAAAATAAACTATTTCTTATCAACAATCCTATTCAAATTAGCATAGCTGATTTATTTTATGATATAAATGTAGTGTTTGATGATTTTTAATATAGGTCATAAAATGTAGCGCCTATGTGTTTGATTTGGGTTGTTTTTATCTTGGTAAATGTATCATATACTTAAAATGTTAGTCATTAAATGATGCAATTTTATATATTATTGAATATTGTTATAAATAAATTTTAAAATTTATTTTATATGTTTTATATTGATTATTGTACTATATGTATTAAATCATAAAAAAAATAAAAAAGTGAAAATCAAATTAGGTATAAAGTTACTTCTTTTTCTATTGAAAAAGTACTTTCTATAAAGGAGAAGGAAGATACAATACATTTCTTACACAAATAGGTAATGAGAATTTAAAATTAATTAAGAAAATTGATAAAATTTATATATAATTTGAAATAAAAATGGATCTTGAATAAAATTAAAAACAATGAAAAGCGAGTTAAAATAATAATTCTAGAAATAGTATAAAAGAAATTAAAGTAAGAATTATAGTATCAAAATGAGCTTCTAATAACATAATATGTAACATAGAATTTTGAAATTAAGAGACATTAATTTTTTACTGACAGAATAGCTTTACTTAGAGAAACATGATGTATTGAATGACTGAAGATTTTATGGATTTGAGAAAAAATGGCAAAGAGAAGATGGAAATATAAATAAGGCAAATATAAATAAATAATCAATCAAACAAGATTAAAATAAACAACTATTAATAAGTAGATTGAAATAAACAACTATTAATAAGTATATTTAAATATACTTATTAATAGTTGTTTATTTCAATCTTGTTTGATTGATTATTTATTTATATGTTTGTGACAACATTATGGACAAATAAATTATATTGGATATTTGACCATCATAGTGATGAAGTCAAATATAGTAACATATTAAAAAAGCAAAACACAGAAATAACATTTATAGATGAAATTATGAAAAGTGTCAAAGAGAGACAGTCATAAATAAGAAAAATACAAAAACTACAAAAAAATTAATAATGATCTTATGAAAGAAAATAATTATGAACATACAAAGTTCCCATAGAGTACAATTAATTAATTATAATAAAAAAAATTCCACATTAATTAAATTCATAATTAATTAAGGGTATACAAATTCTCTTAGGAATAATATTTTTAAGAATTAATAGGGATTGCAATACAATAAAACTATTTCTATTTTTATATATTATTACGTAGTGTATATTTATTTATTTATTTTTTAACTTTTTTTTTTTTTAAAAACAAAGAAATATATTTAAAAAAGTTTACTTAAACATTACATCTAAGTTAAGATTTTTATAAAAAGCTATTTGTATAAAACATTAATAATATTTTTTTAGCCTCATTCTAAATGTTGGCAGAAAATGACTATCATATTTCAAAATCACTTAAAATGTTTTTGTGGTCATAAAATAATTATAATAAGTGATTTCTGTGAAGTTGCAGGATGAAGACTAGAGACAACTATATTTCAAAAATAAATTAAAAAATAAAAAGATTTGTAAGATTGTATAAAATGATTTTAAATATTTTCAATGATAGGTGATTGATAATAATGAATATAACTAATTAAAATAAATAACAAAGTGCACAATTTGCAGCTTTACTAACTCAGTTTCCAGATTTCTCATGTATCAAGAATGTATACAATGCTTCAAATGTCTTACAATGATGCAGAATTATAAAAGAACAATAAGCGATCACGTATACCCCAGAAAACCATTAAAAATCTTTACACCCTGAATCAAGTCATGTTGATTGCATAGAATACTAATTGCTGTAATATAGTATTATTTTAAATATTAACTGTTTTCATATCTTTTTTGACATGAATTCTATCCCATTTGCATCATTTCTACCAAATAATTCCAGGATCAAATAATATAGATTTAAATTAGAAGTAAGATTTAAAAAACAATAAATATTATTTGAAGTAAATAATAATAAAACAATACTATGAATTTTGTTTGGATGGCTCTAACTTTATAAATTATTCATTTAATATATTTCACTCACAACATTCCAAAATTTTTACAGTTTGTATGCTTCTAATTACCCTATTCTAATGCCATCTATTCTAAACTTGAGTAATCAATGGACATCATATGGTATAGTGCATCATCTATTATCTTTTCCTTCTAATAATTACAATATATATATATGTATAATTATATAAAGAACTATAAGATTTTTTTATTTTTTTTTAATTTATAAAAATAATTAATTACCAGCATGATATGCAATGGAACCTTTATTCCATCCTGGGTGCCGATGTTTGGGATAATCCTTTAAAAATAAAAAAAAGAATAAGACTACTAACTAGCAGTTATTTAAAAGCAAAGTTATATATATATAAAGAATTTTTACTTTTAAAATGTACCTATTATAAAATAGTTTATTCTGTTTTGTTTTTCTAGAAAAAAAGGCTTAAAATAAATCTCACTCTGTGGGCTAATCCTATAGCTATGTAACAGTTTTCACCTGGATCAACAATTTCAATCTCAAAGTAGTGGCAAGTAGTGTCTAAAGGCCAACGAGCTTGAGCAAGACCTATATCAATAATACTCTTCCCTCGACCAGCGTATTCTAAAATCTAAAAAAAAAAACCCTTTCTATTAAACAATAAAAAATGAGTACACTTAATAAATATTGATAATAGTTTTATCTATTTTACAATAAATTGTATTTTTAAATAATTTTATATAAATAGAAACACTATTATTATGATCAGAACTATCCAGGCTGTATGATGCCTTCTTTATCAGCTCTAGTTTTCTCTAGCATTTAAGAAGATGAAAAGAATGCAAATACATTTCACCCATTCTTTAATTTCATAAATATAACAGTAAAAAAGTATATCAATTTCAAATAAACTTATGTTTGTATAATTTCTACTGTTATAGATATATTTATAAAATATATAGTAGCTGGGTCATATGATCACCCATGTCATTATATAACTTGTATTTTCAAATGTAATCTACTTTTTAACTATTACATTTATGACAGATTATTATTTATCTGGATTAAATAGAAAATATTGATTTATCTGGATTAAATAGAAAATATTGGCAAATTTTAACCCATATCTATTCTTACAGTGACAATTTTATACTTTAAATATTAAACTTTAAAAAATGCATAAAAAAAATTAGGTATCATTTTCGTGCAAGAGTACAAATTTGAAAATAATACCTTTTGAATCATTGGCCATACATATAAAATGAAATAATTATGGTGCCCGTATTTCCAAAGTTCTGTAATAGAAATGTAGTTTCAAAAATGGTGAAGATAGAGAATATTCTTTCGTTCTTACAAATATTCAAGTTAAAATGTATATTGGGGAAAAAAAACAATAACATCAAACTGTCTAAAAAAAATAATCAAAAAATTGAGAGTACAGAGAAATCAGTATTTGATGTATGTTCATTGCCACCTAAAGTTGATCTATAACAAAGTTTCAAAACAATTATTGAAGCCAAAGCAGTACTATACAAGATTCTGGTTAATGTGTAGAGATTGGTAACAACGTACAAAAATCTCGTAAAGCAGGAATATCACAACAAGTATTTATTACCAAAAATTGGAAATTAGCTGCAAAAAATAAAAAGAAACCAGTGTTAAACAATCGATAGAGAGTAATTATGTTACCTTATGCTATTGCTAGAGGACATGTGAATTCTTTATAGTAACAATTGCAATGAGATTTAATCTTAAATGTTACACTTACATTTAGCACTGAAATCATTTGTTTTGGTTGACAAAGTTTAAAATTGAGAGATCTCTCAGATTTATGAATTAATAATATCAATCAATTTAATAACATTTGAAAAAAAAATTTCTTAATTGATTCAAAATTTGTTCCTCTAGTCCAGCGTTTCCCAACCTTTTTTGGCTCGCGTACCACTTGGTAGTACATCACGCTAAATTGTACCACTTCGTAAAAATGATTGTATTTTGTGAAATTTATTGCGAGTGTGTTATTTTATTTGCATTATAAATATTATAGGGTGACCATGTATTCACATCACAATGAGACAAATTACATTGAAACACGCTTAAACGATTATAAACTCACTGAAAATATAAATTCACTGTAACATATATATATATATATGTGTTTGTTCAAAGTTTCATATTTATCTACTATTTTGTCATATTTCGTTTACTAATAAATGGTTTTAATAAAAACACAAAATTATAAAAAACCAATTAATATATTTTATCATAATCAAATATTTTTATAAAATAAATTTAATGAGATCCTTGTGCTTGTTTCGAAAAACATAATTTTTTGAAATTTGGTTCAAAAGATGTGAGGTATACCCTTAAGTCTGCAGCTGCATTCAATTTGTTTCAATACTTTTTTTTTTTTTAATATATGAAGAAAAAGCTCTTTTTCTACTAATTTCATACTAGTAAATGGTAATAATAATTTAAGAGCTTTCTCAGAAAGTTGTTCATAATCTTTAATGTTTAACCAAAATTAATTAGATTGTGTCGATAATTCAATTAAATTTTCTTTCTCTTTTATTGATAATGATGTAGCTTTTTCTAAATTTTCTTCATAGAAGGGGTTTGAAATCCACTTATCATTTGTGTTTTTGGGTTTTGCAAAATATTCCATTAAAGACAATTTTAATCCTGTTAAATGTGCTATTATATTTTTTCGTATATCTTGAGACAGACTAACCTTATTTTCAAACAAAAAAATATGTAGAGTTTCGAATACTTCTGGTTGATTGTTTTCAATACACTGTTTCCAAAAATCTAATTTCTTAATCATATTTTCAATTTTATCATTAACGTTAAAGATCGTTATCGAGTTGTTCTGAGGTGTCAAATTTAAGTTATTTATTTGCAAAAAAATATCAGTTAAATATGCAATCACCTGAAGCCAACCAAAATCATACAATTTCGAAGAAAGATCAAAAGAATTGTGTTCAAAAAAAAAAAACTGTCCTTCTTGTCTAAATTCGAATAAGCAGGTTATATGGGGATCAATGAATTTTAATAAACAAAGACGATACAATCACAAACAATAACCTGTCACTTGTAAGCCGCACGGTGAAGTGAACAAGAGTGGAGCACCATGACAACAGTGGCGGCAACATCTCAAGTTACTAATGGCTAACGGCTAAATTTAAAAGTGCATTCCAAAAAAAAAACAATATCGATTGCTGGATTTTCGATCATCGACTGTACATATTAACAACTTTACAGTATAATATTATTAATTAAAATAATTTTTATGAATTATAGGAAAAAACGTTTCTATGATTTGATTTTTTTTTATGTCTGCCATTATTGATTATTTTTCGCGTACCACCAACCAGCAACTCGCGTACCACCAGTGGTACACGTACCACAGGTTGGGAAACGCTGCTCTAGTCTAAGTGTTTCAAACATATTCCTCTCTATATAAATAAGGCATAATAAAAAAAGTGACCAGTCTTTTATTGAAAAAATAAGTCTTATGTTATGGTTAAAAGGCATATGAATTATACATAGTAAAGCCACATTGAGATTTAATTTTGAACATTATATATATATATTCAGCATTGAGGGTGTTTAACACTATATATTTCATTATTGGAATTTTGGTTGACAAAGTTTAAAATTGAGAGAAATCTCAGATTTTTTAATTAATAATACCTATCAATTAAAAAATATTCAGAAATAAATTTTTCAATTGATTTAAAATTTGTTCATCTAGCCTAAGTATTTCAGACATATTTCTATACATTGAACAATGTATATATATATATACAGGGTACAGAAAAATGCATATATATATGAATTACATGATATTATTAATGAAATAGGGAAATAGTTAAGATTTTACTTCATTAACGCTTAAATAAATTAATATATATATGTGCTCTGCGCACAGGTAATGAAGCTATTAATAAATTGTCAAAATTTTTACTGCCAAGTGCTTTCGGGACAGTCTACAGTCCCATATTCATATATTTTAATATTTTATTGTTTAAAAAAAAAGTAAAAATTTATGGGATTAAGTTAAAATATTGATTATATAACTTAACTTTCTTTTCTTTTGTTTATTTAAAACTAAAAGAGAGAATTTCCAAAAAAATATTTGAATGAGCATAAATGTAATTAACTTATATTGTTTGAAATTTAACATATAATTAAACAAATTTTGTACAAGATGTCATCAGTTCTGGACATAAATTCCAAACTGATTAAATAACAATAGTTACTAAATTTCTATGTAATTAAAAATATATATATAAAAAAAAAGATTGAATGATTGATAGTGTGGGTAAAGACTCGAGTAGTGGGTGGAGTTGGAAGAGTATAAAAATTGCAAATACCAAGAGGGAAGAAAAAAAAAGAAAAGAAAGCTGACAGAAGCAAAGAAACAGAAATTGAAAAAAGAATACATCGAGTGAGCTGATCAAGGAGTTTGACCAGACCCAGTAGGCAACTGAAGTCTCCAGAGAATTGGCATGCAGTGAGAAGTCTACAGGCTTAAACAACCGAGTCTAGCAAGATGAATCAATATTTATACGATCGCTGTAATAGAAAAATGCACTGTTAGACCAGAACTGAGTGTTTATTTGTTATCCAACACCTGCCTCCACATGCACCCATGGCCACATGCAGAAAATTATATCTGATCTGCCTGTGCTGATGTTTTTACCTGCCATGAACTAAATCTATGGAACCAGACCTCACAGCAATACATGAGCCAGGATGAAGCAACCAGCTACTACTAACCAAGATCCATTATGAATCTGACAGGATCAGAAGACAGGGATGATTACCAGATACAGTATTAAAAACCAAGGTAAATATGTGTAGACATCATAAACAGAACTTTAAATTTCCTTTCTTATGAACTTTTAAATTTCATATATTGCGTGAACTTTTAACTATATGTCAATAGGCGAACAATTGTTAAAATATTGTAGCTTTAATAAGTGTTCTTATTTCTTTTTTTTTTTTAATGTTTTAAATATTCCTTATATTTTTTTTTTTTTCTTTTAATAAATATGTTGTAAATTATTGGTGTGGTTTGAGTTTCTCTCTCTCCTCATTTACCTATTGTTTTAAATAAATAAAAATATTTAAATATCTGTGTTATGCTGGACTCATGTTTTAATAGCTAGCCAAGGGTCAAATATCTGAGGTGTGTTAATGTCATCTCCTGGGGTTAAGTCAAAGATTGGATGGCACTTGTCATGGAGGTTGTGCCTCGGTCTGGAAAGATGACCGTGGTATGGTTAATATGTAAATATTGATCAGATTTACTCTTCCACTGGAGTAATGATGTCCTTACAATATAAGTAATTGCAAAGAATAAATATTAAACAGGTAAATCCCATCACAATATATAAATAGGTATGATAAATTAAAAAACTGCTCTTTTAAGAAAAAATAATTCTTATGCTACACCAAGAAGGCATACGAATTATCTATAGTAAAATCACATTTAATCCCAAATTTTACGTATGTATTTAACACAGAAAGGGTTCAACATTATATATATAAAATGTTACTTCTACAATGAGTTATGTTTAAAAACTATATCAAACCCTCAATTAAATAATTTTTGTATCAAAAACGGATGATAAAAACAAACATAATAGATTTAAGCCAAATTAAATCTATTACATTTGATAATTGTTCTATTACGATTCTAAAAAATTGATTATAATAAATAATACCTGAACAGATTGCAGACATTGTGATTGATGTTAATGATTTTGGTTTAAAATAGCTTTGGATTTCATCAATAAAATTTAACCTAAATAAGAAAAGCTGAATACTCTATTACAGGAGGAGTCCCTACAATACTATAAAAACAGCATAAAACAGAAGAAATACTATATAATTAAAAAAATGTTTTATTTACATAATATAATTTAAAATTATTTTTTTTATATAATGTAGTTTAACTTCAAGTTTGATGTAGGGAATTTTTTCATAGTATTTTGAATTTCTATGTTATAACAATACAACTGGGTCTCTTTTTACGCGGACTTATTTAACACGATTTCGAAGTTACGCGATTCGTGTTTCACCAAAAGTCAAACTCCGATAATGCGCTATTACTTTAAATAATAAATTTCGCACACTTACGTTATATTGAAAGTAATAGCACATTATTGGAATTCGACTTTCATCTTAGTAATTTCAATATTTTCAGTGCTTTATAATAGTAAGATTTTATGCAATAATGAAATTAAAATCATAATTTGCACATTTTATATATACACACATTAAATTTTACAAGATTATAATTATGTGTTAATTTTGCATTTTAAATCACATTCTGTTTTTGCTTTTATAAAAAAAACGTAATCAATTATTAATCATTTAGTGTCCACAAGTTTATTTTTAAAAGGTCAGTAATAGCAGTGGGCACAATTAAATTTGACAATTAAAAATTAAAATCTGATTTTTAATTGTAATTAACAATTTAAAAATTACTTACTGCGACTTGAAATTAATGTGAAATTTGATTTTTAAACGGAATTGAAAATTAAAGACAAAAATAAGAATTTAATTTTTAGTTGTTAGTTTCATAAACAAGTAATAAAATCATCGTTTCAAAGATTAATTACTAATTATGTTGTCACCAGAAAACCACTGTTACAACATGAGTGTGAAGTTGACGCTAGTTGTTTGCAAACGAACATGTTTTTTGGCAAATAGCTATAATAATTAAAACGTGTATAAAAAAATGTAAATTACTGTACTGTAAATTATGCATAAAAATATATTATTTTGAATAAAATTAAATATTATAATTAAAAAAATTTTGTCTTGTATCAATTTTTTTTCAAATTTGAAATTTTTTATTAGTCATATTTTATTTCCTTTTTTTTTTTTGCGCGAATTTTAAAGTAATTTTACGTTGGTGCTTTGCTTTTATGCGAATTTTGAAAAATCACAGACCGCATCCCCCCTTTTTCAATGTAAGTTATGTCTATTTTTGCACGATTTCATTTGCGCGTGTTTTCTGAGGAACCTATTTATTGCATAAAACGAGACCCAGGTGTATAGTAATATTCTTTATATGTATCACTTGAAACAGCTTAAGATGATATCAGTAACATATTCATTTTCTTTCACCAAAGATAAAAAGAAAATAATTGTCTTGCATTGGTGGTCGAGAGGTCAGTGCGACTGCCTTGCACTTGCAGGCAGTTGCCCGGGTTGCGGGTTCGCATCCCGGCCGATGCTATGACACTTAAAAAAAAAAAGATAAAAAGAATTAGCATGCAACTTCAAAAAACCAATAATCTTGTGCTTCACTATTCCAATCATTCTAGCACTAACCTGTATCTTTTATACAAGTTCCAATTGCTGCATAATGCATTAGAAACTCACATTTTCTTTTACTCCGTCATTTTTTTTTTCTCATGTGTCATAGCATCAGCCAGGAAGCGAACCCGCTAACCTGGGACAACTGCTTGTAAAGCAGCTGACCTCTCGACCACCAATGCTTGACTTAATGGAAACCACAAATGACTGCTACTTTGTAATTAACTTATAAAAAAGTATAATTTATCTTTATAATCAGTAAATAATGGAATATTTTATTTCAGTTTTTAAACAGAATTCTCGGGAAAAAAAATAGTTTCTACAGTTATGATACTTTATTCTCAATTAAATGCAAGCACAATTTTCACTGAAGTATTACATCCAAATTAAAAAAAAGAGCAAATGAGTTCACCTGTAAATATTCAACATTAGAAGTTGATAAAGATTCTCTATGCAGTCCTGCATTAAAGTTTTGTAAAAAATCATTTTAGCAAAAATTTGTTTCATATAGAATTAAAATTTCTCATCAATGCTTTCAATATATCTGTAGTCTGATTTAAAAAATTAATTATGACATAAACTGAAAAGTATCCAAGTAATTTTTAAAATTCTTTCATTTAATGTTGTTACATATTTTACAATATTATACAGCAATAAAAAATTTATTTTACAATTAACAAATATATTGTATTTTTGAAGAAAAAAATGTAGAAAAACAGCTTACTGATCCATTTAGTCGAACATCATGCAAACGAGACCATTCCTCTTCATTACTATCAATGGACATGAGTGTGTCATCTTCTGGTCCCCAAAGAGCATTCAAATGAAGTTTTACTTCTTCTCCAGCAGAATGCATTCCTACTGCTGGAAATAATCCATCAGGAGGCATTGAAGTCTGTACGATACCTATCTAATATCGAGAATACATATATTCACTATTTATTAAAAATTACAAAAATAAATTATTTAAAATACTTTTTCTTTTCAAATCTTGTTTTTTTTTAATTGTAAAAACCATTTTTTTATACTGGTTTTCCAACATTTTAACCATATTATATGATTATTGTCAAGGATTGTTTATTCCTATAAAATATATATACAAATAATATTTTTGTAGTGTAATTTCCACTACACCACTCTCTTGCAAGGTAGGGACTGATTTCTATCCGTTTTTAACACCTTGTGGAGGGATGTAATCATAAACAGAAGACATCTTTGATTTGTTCATAGGTTTATAATCATTTCTCTCCACAAGGTGTTGTCCCTACCTTGCGTGAGAATGGTGTAGTGAAAATTACACTACAGAAATACTATTCATTATGTGTATAATCTCTAGTCTAATAAATGACTAATAAAAATTATTAATACGCAAATATATGTTTACAAAGAATTTCTATAAATAACACAATAAAAAAAATATTATGACATAAATTACAAATTTTCTAAACTTACTTTCATATGTGTCTACATCCTTTTACATTTTAAATGTTGTCTTTAATTTATATTTTTATATAAAATACCTTCTATTATTCTAATTACATTTCTATAATTATATCAGATTTTTAACACTTTCTTTTCAAAACTGATTTTCTCATTTGTATATATAAACTTTCTTGAATTAATCTTTATTTATAAGATCTCATGTTTTCCACCATCTTTATTTCAAAATTTAAATGAATAGATTCTTTCATATGTAGGCAGATATATATTAGAACTTTTATTTATTAAATGCTATTTCAATCTAGTTTTAAATTTATTTTTTGTTATTTTTACATATGAAACATTTTTACTATCTCTCTTACAATTTAAGCAATTTCCAGCATAAATGCCATTCATTTAACAACTTTTCTAATTTTTTCTTCTTTTTATATACTATTTAATTGCAAATTTCCTTTTATATTTCCTATCTATATCCTTTATTATTTTACTTCTAAAAAGTAATTTTTGATATCTTAAATGTAGTATAAATTTCTATATTTTTATATTCCTTATCTTTCTTACACATTTTTCTATATTTTTTCCTTCCACGTAATTTATTAATTTAATAGGATAATCATTTATCTTTGCTTCATTTATTATATCAATTTTTTCCTTTTTAAGATATCAAAAAATATATTTTATGAGATAAGTAAAACAATAAAGGATATAGACAAGAAATATAAAAATAAAGTTATGATTCAACCAATATATAAGAACATAAATTTAGATAAATTGATAAATGTTAAAAAAAAAGAAAGGATTGGAAAACATGAATGGCATTTATGTTGTAAATTGCTTAAATTGTAAGAGATAGTAAAAATATTTCATATGTAGAAACAATAAAAAATAAATTGAAAATTAAATTGAAACAGCGTTTAATAAATCAAAATTCTAATATATACCTACATATAAAAGAATCTAGTCATTTAAATTTTGAAATAAAGATGTTGGAAAATATGAGATCTTACAAATAAAAATTAATTAAAGAAAGTTTATATATAAAAATGAGAAAATCAGTTTTGAATAGTCTAATGTTAAAAATCTGCTATGAGATGGCACTGAGAGTAGTGGGTCGTGTGAAAGTCTGAGTTCAAATCCCGCCAATATATACATATAATATCAGTACTTATGCGCTTATAACGCTCATTAATATATAAATGCAGGTTTAAGCCTGTGCAATGTATTAAGTATAATTATAATAATTGTAGCAAACTCTCCATATAGTAACACCCCTCAGTTCAAACCTTAGTAATCAACAGATGATAACGTAAATTATAATAACTGAAAGGTATTTTTGTATGAAAATATAAATTAAAGAAAAAATTTTAAATGTAAAAGGATATAAACACACAGGAAAGTAAGCAAGATGTAAATGAAAAAAAAAATTGTAATTTACGTCATAGTAATATTTTTTTTATTGTTATTTATGAAAATTCTTTGTAAACATATATGTGTATGTATATATATTATAGGAATAAATAATCTTTGACAATGATCATATAATGTGGTTGAAACGTTGGAAAACTGAAGTATAAAAAATGTTTCATAAAATAAAAAACCAAGATTTGGCAAGTGCTTTTGTAATTTCTAATATATTAATAGCCCATATTTATAAAAAACATAGAAAAATGATTATTATTAATTTTATTAATTACTTTAATTTCAGTTCAATTAAGATTATTAAAAAAAAAAATTCACAATTATTTTTCATGCTAAACAAGTAAATAATTTTAGTTTTAGTTAGTACCAAAAATTTCTTGAAAATATTTAATACTAAGCAGACACCTGCCAAATATTTGTGATATTGTTAACATTAATGCAATCCTAGTTCAATTTTCCTTCCATTTTATAAAATACTTTGAACAAAAACTTGAATGATTCTATGTTTGCATGTTTATTTTCACATCATTCATTCCATAGTTGTAAAAGTATCCAGGATTGAAATAAATGTAATTTAATTTACACACTACTACTAATAATTATTATGTAAGTATCTTTTTTTATTTCTTTTCATCAAAGATTCATCAAAATTACAACTTCTTACTATGAAAATATCGGGCATCAAAAATAAATGTATATATTGTAATAATTTAATTTTCTTTATTTGAATATAGTGCCAAATAGCTTTAATTTACCATTTATGAAATTAAGACAAAAAGACATTTTTTTCATTGCCTTGGATAGACAAAATCCACGAGATATGATCTTTATTATGAAATAATCTGATTATTATAAATGGGACAACACCTATATTTTCATTAATTGTTTATTCTAAAGTTTGCTTTAATTATTAATATTTTTTTTAAATATATTTTCTATGCATTTTTTTTATTTTTATTTGTGTCTTAAACTTATAACTCTCCTTCATCGCACTCACATTATTACATAACAAGGGGGTCTTTTAAACAATCATGGCATTAACTAAAAGACATAAAAAAAAAAAGATAAATGAATGTTACTATATAGATAATAAGTGGATATTCTTTATGGGACAAGGATGGGGAACATTGATATACACCAAGCATAAATAAAAAATGACCATTGAAGTCTAAATGAATTTTCCCTAATTTTGTTTTAAATTTTCTTCTCTAAATGCTAATCCATTAAATTTATTTAAATGTTAAAACATGTTTCTTGGTTTATTTTTCTGTGGTTAAATTCTACTAAGACATATCCTTACACATATATCATGATTATTATTTACATGTATACAATATATTATATCCACTCCTATTAATAGATATAGACTCATTTTACACATAACAAGAGTACAGTGATACAAATATTACTTGAACCTGAAGATCATACATCTCCCCGAGTTCAAAATCCAGATAGCGGGAGTAAATTATAATACACCTGGGTCTCGTTTTACGCGGATTTATTTAACGCGATTTTGAAGTTACGCGATTCATGTTTCTTCGGAAGTCAAACTCCGATAATGCGCTATTACTTTAAATAATAAATTTCGCGCACTTACGTCATATTAAAAGTAATAGCACATTATTGGAATTCGACTTTCATCTTAGTAATTTCAGTATTTTCAGTGCTTTATAATAGTAAGATTTTATGCAATAATGAAATTAAAATCATGATTTCCTCATTTTATGTATACCCACATTAAATTTTACAAGATTATAATGTAAATTTGTTCAAACATTGTGCGTGTTAATTTTGTATTTTAAATCACATTCTGTTTTTGCTTTTTAAAAAAGAACGTAATCAATTATTAATCATTTAGTGTCCGCAAGTTTATTTTTAATTATTTTCTTATTAATGACACTAATCACGAAAGTGCTCTTAAATTCCAACAAGAGCTAAATGGTTGTATGTCTGGATATCGCGAGCTTTATAAACAATTAATAAAATCATCGTCTCAAAGATTAATTACGTTGTCACCAGAAAACCATTAACACAACATGAGAGTGAAGTTGGCGCTAGTTGTATTTCCTCTTGTGAAGAATCTGATTTTTTTACCAGTTTGCAAACGAACCTATTTATCGGCAAGTAGTGATAATAATTAAAACATGTATAAAAAATGTCAATTACTATACTGTAAATTATTCATAAAAATATATTGTTTTGAATAAAATTAAATATTATAGTTAAAAAAAGTTTGTCTTGTATCAATTTTTTTCAAATTTGAAATTTTTTATTAGTCATATTTTATTTCCTTATTTTTTTTGCATGAATTTTAAAGTAATTTTACGTTGGTGCTTTGCTTTTATGCGATTTTTGAAAAATCACAGTCCGTATCTCCCCTTTTTCGAGGTAAGTTACGTCTATTTTTGTGTGATTTCCCCTGCGCGTGTTTTCTGAGGAACCTATCTATCGTGTAAAATGAGACCCAGGTGTATGTAGGCAATAGGTCAAGGTTAGAATCAGTAGTTATTTAGATCTTACTCTTCTATGTATGCAGATATGCATGAATGTAGACAATAAAGATACATTCTTATACTCATCAGGAGGAAACCATTCACCTTTGTGTGTATCACAAAAAAAACTGTCCATTACAATATATCAATATATATAAAGTTTACATCATGTGATATTTTAATTAAAACTCCTTGAATATAATTGCAGAGTTACCATTGTTCAAAAGACAGTATGACCTTTGAGCACCCAAATGACATATTCAGCATAATAGTTTTATTCAAGTGATCAAACTAACTCAGGAACTATTGACTTTTAAGTCAGCCACAAGGCAAAATAAATATTTAATTACTTTTAAAATAAATACTGTATTGAAATGATGGGCAAAAACATCATTTTATTTAATTTTATATATCATATAATATTTTCAAATATTATTTTAATGTTTTATATTTAGATTAAAACTTAAAATGCTACACAGACTTCTAATTTATATAGACTGAATATGCATATCATTATTTTATTATATGGCCTTTGACAAAGGAATTATTTATATTAAGCTTAAACATAAATAAATTACCTTATTCATTCAATATATTTAATGTTTACTATAGTAAATAGAGGGATTTGAACTAAGAATTTTGACTCTATATTCATGGAATGGAGGATGAATATAGACTGAAAATCCTAAGTTTAAATCTCTCTATTTAATAAATAAATTATCTTTGCAGAACAAGATCCATAACATAATACAATTATATGATATAATCCCAAAACAGATCCAATTATTGAAAACATGGAATAATGTTCATCAGATTGCAATTACAAAATATTTTCATAAAAATATCATGTTGTATTAATCTCAATTAATATGATTACAATAAAGAATAACCTCATTAAAACAAAACATTAAAATCTTCAATTCTGTTTTGTGTTAAACCAAATTCCATAATAAATAAGAGGGAGTGTAGCATCTATTTTGATAAAGATTTAAAACATTTTTCATATAGAATAGTACTAAAAAAGATGCAAATGACACCCATATAGTCAAAACAGTGTTAAGACCAATTCGCTAATTTTGCATAAAAACATCTAATAGTAAATATATTTATCATTTACTTATAGCAGCATTTAATAGATAACTAAGCTATCCTAAATATCAAGATGTGTTTATAGAATAAGAATAACAATTAATCAACACAGTTGGTTTTATTTATATTTTATCTCTTATAAAAATATTTTGCTTTGGTAAAAAATAAATGATTATGAAAATATATCCTTTTGAGATTATAAAAAAAAAAGATTTGTGGACAAAAATGCTTCTCTCAGCATCTTGCACAAAGAAAACAATGAATGACTATTTATTCATTCGTATAAATACAAATGAGTATCTATAAATAAAAACATAATAAAAGTGTTCAGAGTTTAATCATTTATTTCCAAATACATTAAGAGTAAACCAGAGTATTAAGAGATCATACTTAAGGTTAGATAAAGCAGTACATTAAATCCTACATTTTATATTTGTATATTTAAAATGTGTCTCTTTGTGCCCAACCTTCTAAACTAAGCAAGTCCACTTTTTGTTTCACTGAAAATCAGCAGTGAAATACATATATTAAAAATTAACATTTTGTCTGATATATTTACTGAATGAGGTTATCAGGAGAGAGGTAAATAAATTTTTTAAAAAAGGAATATAAATATATTTAGTTTACATTTAATGTCTAAACTAACAATACAGTTATTTGAGTGAGTGCGAATAATCAATAGATACCAATGAGGAAGTGGCTGATGGATAGCTATAAATGATCCACTACTACTCATTAATAAAAGCCAAAAACTAGTCAGGAGATTTAGCTGAACAACCATCTGGTGTCTAGAATAGAGTGATAAAGAGTGAATTACAAATGTTAAAGCAGAAATCCAGTGAAAGTCATAAAACTGTGCATTTTTGTACTACTGATTTTCGGATTATATCAATCATATCAATCTTATATATGGTCTCTTTCCAGGTTTTTTATAATCTCTTGAGAATCTGTTTAGCCCTTCCAACTATCCATCTATTATCATCTCTTCTTACAGAGGGATTGAAGTCTTAAAATAGATCACAAAAGATTGTAAAAGAGATGATGAACAAAATAAGGAAGTTTACTTGTGTGTTGTGGAGAAAAGAAGCTAAGGAATGGAGTTCTGGATTAAACTTGGAGAGACTATCATCCTGTAATGGATCGATAATACTTGGAAATAATGATGATGTGTAGACAGATTAGTTAAAAAAATTATTAAAAATAAGTATGCTTTGCAGAATGGCATTCAGATGCTTTATTTAGACCTGAAATATTAAAACATATTAATATGAATTCAATTTTCTGCTGATAGTGTTTCTGGAAATTACTTTGTATTTCGTAACTACATTCCATTAAGATGATTAATGAACTTTTTTCATCTAACTCCCACTTTCTCTTTTTATTTATCTTTCACCATCTCTTCCAATACATAAATTTCCTCTATATTAAAATACAAATCCAATCTACCTTCTCATTCATTACTTATTTTTTTCAATAATATAATCTTTTCATTTATCTTTTTTCAACTTTAACTTCACTACTTTTAATTTTTCCATTTATCTTTTCTATTTTCCTTCAAATTATCTTTATAGTTTCCAATTTTTCTTCTTTTTTTAATTGTCCAAATTTCTATTTAATATAAACTTACATTCCAAATAAAATATTTAACAATCTTTCTGTATTAAATCTTATTTTAGTGATCAAGACAGTAACTTTCTACTTTCATTAAAATTTGATTAACCACTGTATTTTTTTTTTTAAGGTAAGCTATCTCCAAAATATATAAAGACACAATTTAAATATTTCTTAATCTTTAATCTATTCCATCTACTTTTACTGATTTCGTTTGAAATTGAATTATTCTTATTTATATTGTCTGCAATTTTCCATCATTCCTCATTTTTATTATTTGTAAATATTTCCATATCATAAGAAAATCTGATACAATGAAACCTTTTAATTCCAATTATTATCAAAACATTTTCCTCTATATATTTTTATAATAACAATAAATTTTAAATATTTTCTGAATCACGTACAGATTTCTTAATGAAACTATCTTTTTAAAATCTAATTTTTTCCTCTTTAAAATATTTAACAAAATAATCCAATTCATTCTAATGGCTATTTCTACATATTTCTTAATAGTTCTCCTTTCTTTACTTGACTTTCTTATTATTCTATTTTTTTCTAAACCCAAATTGCTCTTCTAATTGTATGTTTAATCAAACAAATCTTTCAATAAATGCATATCAGTTTTCTGAATGTCACTGTGATAGGTTTTTTTCTCTCTGATATAATAACTGTTAAAAGACAAATCTAATGGCCACTTCTTTGAGTTATATAAATCATATTACACATTTAATTTTTTCAAGCCAATTTAAATCAATTGGAATTTCACCAACTCTTATGCTTTTCAGATCTTCAACATCTTTATTGTTTTTATAAATACTTTTTTTCTTTTTATTAATTAATGCATAAATTATTCTTCTCATGACTAAAATTAATAATGATAAAATCTTACTAACTATCAAACAAACAGATATTCTTCAAATTAAAACAAATATTCTTCCAATCTTTTCAATACATCTATTTTACTAATGAATCACTTCTAGCTTAAATTACTGCTTCAGTTCTGTTCTCAAATTTATTATCCAAACTATTTAATCATATCACATAGATAACCAAACTTACTTTTTCTTTGTAATTTCTATTTCTTCATACATTTATTTCCTAAGCCCTCTATATTACTACTTTATATTTCTTCTATTCACTACTAAATCTCACTGTTACATACTTATAACTAACATTAACAATTTAAAAAAATATTTTCTTTAATATACACCAAATATCTATAACCGCAATATATAACAAAAATAAATTATTTTGTAATAATTAAGTATATATATATATACTATGATTTACAGATTGATGTAAATATTTTGTTATATATTGTAACGATATATAAATATGTCGTTACATTAATTTAAAATAAAAACTTAAAAGTTCGCAAATAAAAGGAAAAAACTAAACGCTAAAATTAAAATGTTTGTTAAACATATATATATATTCGCACAGATGCTAAACTTTAAAAATATTTTTTTTCATAAACAAAAAAAAAAGTATTTGAACGTATTTTTTTTAATAAAAAAATACAAGATTGAAATATAAAAATATTTTAATAAAAAAATAACGTAAGTTAAAATAAAAACAGGTATTAATTAATTCCTGTAATCTGTAAATGGAAATGATTGTTTATTAATTATCTAAAAGCTGTGTAATTAAAAAGTCAGATGAAAAGTTAGATAAGAGAAGAAAGAGATTTTAGCTTGACCAGTAGAAGCAAATAAAGGCCTGGACCATAACGAAAAAACAGAACAGTGACGTTTTTGTTCATGGAATCCATAGGAGGACTATAAAAAGAAAAAATATTGAGTTCCAGTCAGTTTTCCAACTTGATTTTGGTGAGTCGAGCGACAAGACGCACTTGCCGTCCTCACTCATTTATTTTAAAAAATGCAAAGACTGTGATACCAGAACAGAACCAGCTAATGCTACCTCCAAAATATCAGACCGGTCTTCCAGGAAAGTCTCCGTGGGAATTGCCAACGGGAACATGGACTCTTCTACCATAAGCTATATGAAATGAACAATTATTGAAATCAATTAAGAACTTTTGTCAAGTTTTACAAATTAATAAACAAGCCAACTTAAATGTTAAAACGGACTCTTATCTGACTTTTGTAAGTTTTTAAATCAAATTAATAATGTTTAATTTTATATGTTTTCCGATTGATAAAAATCATTTCCATTTTTTTTCTTTCTTAGTGTATAAATTGTTTATTGTTTAAATTTTAAATGATGAAATTTAGGTTGGGTATAGACGTTGCATAGATTCGTTAGCGGTTGATAATGTTGTGGTTTTCACATTCGATTAGAATATATGTCAACGATATCACTGCAAGCATCTTACGATGAATGCTAATGGGATTTGTATATTCCCTATGCAAGTGACGTTTATCGATGACTTTGTATTTTGATCGGTTGTGTTTAATTTGGAATGTTTTTGACCGTGGAATCTGTGCAGCTGATCTGTATTCAACATTTTAAAACAAATTTTATAAAATGCATTTGTGCGAACATATTTAAATGTTAAATTTAAGTCGGGCGTGTATGGCTATATAGTTTTGTAAAGTTATATTAAGGGAGGGTAATCTTAGGTTATTCATTTCGTAGTTGAATTGGTTCAATGGATTGGATATATTTGTGTAATTAGTAGATGTAGTATGAGGTCCGCTACGGGCAGGATTATAGATATACGCCACACACCCTCTGTTTGCCTATGGATGGGTTTGTAAGTCGGAAGAAGACCGCAGTCCATTCCTATGGAGTTTTTTGTTTATTGTTCTACTTGCCAACAGATGTCACATTCCTGTTGGTGGAGAGTCAATGTCTTCTCTATTTCTACTTATTGTTCTGATGTACGTTCCTGACAGTATAGTATTTTGTGTTGTCGTATCATGCTACATTGAATACATGAATGTATCAGATGGATTGGCGCCAGTTGATTGCGAAATTTGTTGCCTAAGGTTAAATCAGGGAAGAATATTTTCTTTTCAAATGCAGATCTGTGTAGTCTATTCATACTTGACTATCTAAATAAAATATTAAACTCATTGAAACTTAGTTAAATGTAAAATTAAAAGTTAATATAAAAATCTAAAATGTTAAACTTATTCCTCAAAATTTAAATGTTATTTTATATGTGCGTAAATAAATATTTTTACGTGTTAATTTCTGGCAGTGGCTTTTATTTATTGATATTTAAGATATAAATTAAGATATAGATTTTTATCTCTGCGTCTCCGCTGAGCTAGTGACTTGGGCTAACGATCGGAATATTTAAATAAAGTGGAATCTTAACAGCGCGTATCTGCCTACTTTATAAATTTTTCTAGGCTCAAATGCCTAGATGGCGCCCTGATAGTTGCAGATATTGTTTTTGCGGTTAGATTCGATCTTCACTTCTTCTTTAATCACAACAAATTCCTTTCTATTTTCTTCTTGGTTTTTATGTAACATTTCTTTAAATTCTCCCCTCATTTCTTCAGATTTCTGCTGGCAGCTGGTTGACAATTCCTGTAGACCTTGGCACAACATTTCTTCCAGCCTTTTATCTCTGTCTGCCATCTCTTGTCTAATATCTCTGCTAAGGTTTTCAAATCTTTGTGACATTTTCTGATCTCTTTCCTCCATTTTCTGATCCATTTTCTCTGCATCCTGTCTAAGCTGTCTCAGCAACCAATTCAAGTCCCAGCCTTCCTGTTTAATCTCCTTTATCGGTATCTGTTCCGATATTTCTGTAACTAAATTCTCTGGCATAGCTATAGTTTTTTGTGCACCCTCATTTCTATCCTGGCTCATACCATCTTCCCTTTCTATTTCTTCCGTACTGCTGTTGTACTCATTAATCTCTCTTCCTGATCTCAACATGATACCTCCACCTTTCATCTCCATTCCTACTTCTATCTCTTTCCCACTGCTCATTGCTTCTGTTTCTTTGTTCATTCTGTATACTATATATTCCTTTCAAAGTTATTATTATTACGCCTACTAAATATTTGATTTTTAAAACTTTTATACTTTTAATACGGCTGTTTTCTGCTCTCCCCCTTCAAGAACGACTCGTTCACTTCCATCCCAACTCTATGCCTAACTCACTAATATATCTATAAGCCCACACTATTTTGATGCCCGTCCAGTCTCTACTATATTCTCCAGCGTGTCCTTGCTATCCCACGTTTCCAATTCGGTCTTCTTCAAAAGGAAATGGCAACTTTCATCATCCCCTTCTTTAATCTCTGGCTTGCTCATTTTGTCCAGCTCAGTTTTCCTAAACTCTTCCTTTTCCACTGGTTTTAACTCTTCTTTTACTATTATATCATTTTTAATATGTTCTTCTTCTAGCATTGTGCTATCAGACTTTACTTCTTCTCCCTGATCTGACACTAACTCTTCTATCTCATCATCTACAGTATTCTGCATTTCCTTGCCATTTTCGTCCTGTGCTTTTTCTGTATTCTCTGTGAGTTTTACTGGAATCTCCTCACTTTTTAGCTGGCATCCCTGCAGGATTTTACACAGTTTTTCTTCTAAGTCTTTTCTGTTTTGTGCTGTTCCTTCCTCACATCGCCTGCCCAAAGCTTCAAAACGTTGTTCCATTTCTAGATTATTTCTATAATCTCTCTCTTCTGCATCCTGTCTAATTTGCTTTAATAGTGACTCCATCATTGAGTTCATATTCCAGCATTCTTTCTTAATTTCTTCTATCGGTCTTAATATAATACCCCTACACATTCCTTCTTTTGCTGTTTTCCCTTCTTCCTCTTCGCTTACTACTTCCCACTTCCCTTTCTTCTTCCATACTATTATCCATTTTAATATACTAACAAAAAATTTTTTCTCTTTTTAATGGCTCAATTTGTTTTTACTAAAGTTTCTTGGTTTTTGTTTACTTTACTAACTCGGCTGATTGCTGCACTCCACAAAGAAAATGATCTGTCTCCTACTCATCTCAACACCTATGCCTAATTCTGCACCAACGTTATAAACCTTATCTGTCACATTCTTTTCTTGACATTCTACCTTCTCTACTAAGGTCTTCACTTCTTCTTTATGTTAAACCCCTCTATGAAATTTAATGATTACTTATGTAAAGTGATTTTGAATTGTATATAAAAAGAGAAGGTGTTCTCTTATCCACCCAATGTTTGTACATTCGACGCTGAAATGTGTAAAACTTATCAATTTCATGCCAATTGTAAATAAATATATAATTAATTTAATGTATTTCGTTCTCTGTTTCGTTATTGATCTAATTCAATCCAATTCTAATTACTATTTATAGTCTATATATGTGAAAACTATGCATTAAGTTAAATTAAATTTAGTGATATCTTAGTCAATTAAGAACCTCTCTTTTAATTATCAGAGTCTCATTGCTTCTCCGTGACCTATGTCGGCCGTGTGGAAAGAGATATACTAGGTGTAATTTCAAGGTGGTCATTCGTAGGGTCTTGAGTCTTGGAATCCTGGCTTACGAGTTGAAGTGCGGTCGGACTCGGGATGTTACAGTCCTAGTCTGGTCAGCTTCGGTCTCTTTTGCTTGGATTCTGAATTCTGTTACGCGAATGTACAAACTTGACTGTTACATAGTATTTTTTTTTCACCGGGTTGGCCCCATGTTGGGTGCCAATTATAACGATCGAAATGAAAGTGAAGATCGAATCTAACCGCAAAAACAATATCTGCAACTACCAGGGCGCCATCTAGGCATTTGAGCCTAGAAAAATTTATAAAGTAGGCAGATACGCGCTGTTAAGATTCCACTTTATTTAAATATTCCGATCGTTAGCCCAAGTCACTAGCTCAGCGGAGACGCAGAGATAAAAATCTATATCTTAATTTATATCTTAAATATCAATAAATAAAAGCCACTGCCAGAAATTAACACGTAAAAATATTTATTTACGCACATATAAATAACATTTAAATTTTGAGGAATAAGTTTAACATTTTAGATTTTTATATTAACTTTTAATTTTACATTTAACTAAGTTTCAATGAGTTTAATATTTTATTTAGATAGTCAAGTATGAATAGACTACACAGATCTGCATTTGAAAAGAAAATATTCTTCCCTGATTTAACCTTAGGCAACAAATTTCGCAATCAACTGGCGCCAATCCATCTGATACATTCATGTATTCAATGTAGCATGATATGACAACACAAAATACTATACTGTCAGGAACGTACATCTGAACAATAAGTAGAAATAGAGAAGACATTGCCTCTCCACCAACAGGAATGTGACATCTGTTGGCAAGTAGAACAATAAACAAAAAACTCCATAGGAATGGACTGCGGTCTTCTGCCGACTTACAAACCCATCCATAGGCAAACAGAGGGTGTGTGGCGTATATCTATAATCCTGCCCGTAGCGGACCTCATACTACATCTACTAATTACACAAATATATCCAATCCATTGAACCAATTCAACTATGAAATGAATAACCTAAGATTACCCTCCCTTAATATAACTTTACAAAACTATATAGCCATTCACGCCCAACTTAAATTTAACATTTAAATACGTTCGCACAAATGCATTTTATAAAATTTGTTTTAAAATGTTGAGTACAGATCAGCTGCACAGATTCCATGGTCAAAAACATTCCAAATTAAACACAACCGATCAAAATACAAAGTCATCGATAAACGTCACTTGCATATGGAATATACAAATCCCATTAGCATTCATCGTAAGATGCTTGCAGTGATATCGTTGACATAACGAATCTATGCAACGTCTATACCCAACCTAAATTTCATCATTTAAAATTTAAACAATAAACAATTTATACACTAAGAAAGAAAAAAAAATGGAAATGATTTTTATCAATCGGAAAACATATAAAATTAAACATTATTAATTTGATTTAAAAACTTACAAAAGTCAGATAAGAGTCCGTTTTAACATTTAAGTTGGCTTGTTTATTAATTTGTAAAACTTGACGAAAGTTCTTAATTGATTTCAATAATTGTTCATTTCATATAGCTTATGGTAGAAGAGTCCATGTTCCCGTTGGCAATTCCCACGGAGACTTTCCTGGAAGACCGGTCTGATATTTTGGAGGTAGCATTAGCTGGTTCTGTTCTGGTATCACAGTCTTTGCATTTTTAAAATAAATGAGTGAGGACGGCAAGTGCGTCTTGTCGCTCGACTCACCAAAATCAAGTTGGAAAACTGACTGGAACTCAATATTTTTTCTTTTTATAGTCCTCCTATGGATTCCATGAACAAAACGTCACTGTTCTGTTTTTTCGTTATGGTCCGGGCCTTTATTTGCTTCCACTGGTCAAGCTAAAATCTCTTTCTTCTCTTATCTAACTTTTCATCTGACTTTTTAATTACACAGCTTTTAGATAATTCATAAACAATCATTTCCATTTACAGATTACAGGAATTAATTAATATCTGTTTTTATTTTAACTTACGTTATTTTTTTATTAAAATATTTTTATATTTCAATCTTGTATTTTTTTATTAAAAAAAATACGTTCAAATACTTTTTTTTTTGTTTATGAAAAAAAATATTTTTAAAGTTTAGCATCTGTGCGAATATATATATATGTTTAACAAACATTTTAATTTTAGCGTTTAGTTTTTTCCTTTTATTTGCGAACTTTTAAGTTTTTATTTTAAATTAATGTAACGACATATTTATATATCATTACAATATATATATACTAAATTTAAATAATAATCAATAAATATTAACATTATTAAAAATAGAATTTATCCGTAAAAGTTGGTAGCAATTGAAATTAAAAATTTGAAATTATCATTACAATGTGGTGTTTCATGAAGAGGAATCATAATGAATTTAAATAACTAATGGAGAAAGGTAGCATAATAGAAAACACTGATAAAAATCAAGTCTGTCAATTTTATCAACAAACACAACCAACACAAATGCAACAAACCATCACAAAACAATGGTGAACTCTCTACTTGCACAACAGAAAAAAACTAGGATTAACATGCAGAAAATGTTTAATAATATCAGAAAAGTTGATAAATTATAAGAATCCTGATAATTTCTCATTAAGTATTTATTAAATAACAATTTCTGTTAATAATACGTTTTGATTCTGTAATAACTGATAAGGCTCTCACAATCCATTCCCAGGTCAACTACTTCTGTCAATTAATTTACAAAAGATGTCACATATATTCATCAATAATCCAATTGTATAATATTTTGTGAGAATAAAACTTTTATAGCAGCATATTTCTGAAGTAGAATCATCAAGTTGTACCAAATAAAAATACCTTAACTTTTAACCAAAATAAGGCATAATTTTCTTCACATCAATTTTATGTTAAAATCTTGATAACACCCATATATGGGCATGTTTATAACTATATAGACACACATATGCATTAAATTTTGAATTAAATAAGTATAATTATCTATTTAAATTTCATTTTATAATGACTAATCTAGAAATAAAAAAATAATAATTCCATGAGAAAGAAAAGTAACAATGTAAGTTACCTCTTTTCCATTCCGTGTAAAAAACACAGGAACTGACTGCTGAAGGCAATCCTCGAATGAAATTTGATCAAATTTTATTCCACAACCCATTCGATCACCAACCTCACATTTGGGTCCAAATATTTTTCCATGACCATTTGCTTTGTATAATCTGAATATATATATATATAATTTTTAATCTTAAAAATAAAATAACACAATACAATACCAATAAACTTAATTTGCTTACTTTCCGTCATCAGCATGATATGCTATAGAATCTTTAAACCATCCTGGTTGGGCATTGAGGGGGTAATGAGATGGAACAAGCCCCACAGTAATACCACCTTGAAGACCAGAATCCAAGAGTTCAATTTCAAAATACTTATATTCCGGTGATAATGGCTGGGCAGCTATGTATACTCCAACTTGCCCTAAATTATCTGGAACATAACTACAAAAATAAATTTGATTATTTTTCACATTAGTTTTATTTTTCTTGTTGTTCTTCTTCTATTATCAAATGAAAATTAAAATACCTCAAAATGTCACTATCCTTGTCGATATGAATTCGTTCAAAACGAATCTGTTGTTTTATATCTATAGGTAAAATATCATGCTCATGATGGCGTGCTTGCCGAACTAAGTTACGGTGCCTTTGGATGAATTCATCCATATTCTAAATAAAAATTAAAAAAAAAAAATTACTTATTAATTAAAGAAAAATTAAAAGTGAGAATCAATTTTGGTAAGTAATAAGTAAATAATCAATGCCCATAAAAGAATGACACCTCCCTATTATAGTGAAGATTTAGTCATATAACAACTGTCCTTTTTTTTTTCCATGTCAATGAATCAAAATTCTAGCTAATATTAGGATAGATACTCTTTTACTGATTAATGCTTAATGTGTAGATTGGCTATCTGAAAAAAAAAGTTATAAAATTAATGTTTGAAGTAAAAAAATTCCAAGATTTATCCATTTGGATGCATTTAGGTCATGGCATGGCAATATTAAAATTGTATTTGTCTTATATGTTCCTTTAAAAAATCAAGATTTATCTGCAGCACTGAAGACTATTTTCAACAGATTTCTCGATATTAGAAAATAACATACCAGACCTATAAAACAGTGTACAACTAACATAATTATTTCCAAAGCAAACATGACCTAGAAATCCTAGAAGAAACATAGGCATTTGCAATGCAGTGATTCAAATGATATAATAAAGATATCTATTATGTGGAGGATGAAAAATCATTCACAATTTACCTGACTTCATAATTCTGTGCTTTAGACAGATATTGCACTTATTGAATGATGCAACACATCCAATTACAAATAAGGATGGTAATGAAATCTCCTAGGTCATCTTCAATTTTGTGAAATGATTCCTTGAATTCTGTTTGCTTACATCTCTTGTCGTTCCATATTTCAATTTTATCATTTGTATTTCTGCTATGTCCCCTTTGGACAGACTATTTTCTAGTCAAGCAATAAATACACGAGTGCATGAATGTTAATATTTTACAATGCTTTTACTCTCTTCTTCAAATTAATTTATTACTTTTGCCATTTGGAAAGAAAAAAATATTGAATGCTGCAAAGATAAAATTATATACTTTGAATATAGTGAATATGAATCAAAAGACTGGATGTAATGAAGATAGATTACTTATGCATCAATATGAATATGAGTTGCCATTACACTTTGGATTTGTAGATTATGAAAAGGCATTTGAATCTGTAAGCAGTTCTACAGTGATTGAAACATTAGATCATCAAAATATAGATTCAGGATATTGTCATATTCTGAAGATGCTTTATCAAAATGCAACAACAATGATTAGATTACATAATGAAACTAAGAAGATTAACAGTGAGAAGAGTATAAGACAAAGTGATTCCATATCTCCAAAACCTTTTACATCAGTTTTACAAAAAGTATTTTATGGATTAAAATGGGAGCTAAGGAATTAAAAGTAAATGGAGATTATTTAAGTCATATAGATCAAAAAATGATATGGTTATTTTTGCAAATAATGCTTCAGAACTTCAGGAAACATTGAAAGACTTATTAAATGAAAGTAACAAAGTAGGATTAAAGGCAAATCCCAAAAAGATTAAAGCAATGTTCAATGGATTTTCTTGAAAATAAAGATTAATAATGATTAATTAGAAGTTAACAACTGCAAATATATGGATCAGATTATTAATACAGATGGAACCATAATGGAAAAAATTAATCCTGGAAGAAGTATGTTTGGTAGATATAATATTAAAAAGAAATATGCCCATATATTTGAAAAGCAAGGTTTTTAATAAATATGTTTTATTAGTTTTTATTTATGGACTCGGGCACTTAACAAAAGACTACTACTGAAAACTAAATACATGGGTAAGAGAACAAACAGGTATTATTGGCATCATTGAAAGAATTAAGAGATTGGAGTACAGTTGGGCTGGACGTATTCTTGGAAGAGATGATAATAGATAAACAGTTGAAATCTTAAACTGGATTCCAAGAGAGTGTAAAAGATCTAAATGAATGGATGCAATAAAATTAGTTTGTTGATGAGATATGGAAAAGAGAGGCTAGAAACAGGAGAAACTGGATTAAATATGGAGAGACCTTCATCCAGTAGGGATCGATAATGATTGAAAATGATGATAAACTGATAAATAGAAAACTCAAAAAAATAAAAAAAATCTATTACTCAAACACCAAAAAATAAATCAAGATAATCTTATTATCATTGTTGGGATGAGTTTATTTTCAAAATATCTCATCCAACAGTAAAATAATGATTTATTCTCCAAGCAAGTGAAAAAAATAAAAAATAAATTAATAAACTTTATAATCAGATTTAGTATCAAAATTAAAAATGAAGAAAGATATTAAAAAGCAATTTTATAGTGGAATGACAATTAATTATTTTTACGTACATTATTTCCAATACATACAAATGGCAAGGCAACAACTTTTATATTACTGACATCATATGAAGTGATAGCAAAGGTCAAAGTGGTAACCAACTTCATATGCATGTGAAACAAAGAAAATGAATAAAACAACATATCCAGGATCAAATCTAAAGAACAGATCCTAGTTTTAAGGAATATCATAAATTGATTCAACATATAGTATTTAAACAAAAGAATGGTAAAAAAATAGAAATAGAACTCAAAGAAATGATTAAAAATCAATCTGTAAAAAATACAAGGAAATAGGTGTCAGAGGTAACTTAATGATTACAAAACATGGCTAAAATTAAGAAAGATAAAAATATTTTAAAGAAACTAAATCATAAATCAAAAATCACAATATATTTGCATAAATCCTAAATATACTGTTAAGACCGAGTATAGTTTAAGTCATTTCTGATGTGGTTTATTCTGTCTTTTTCTAAGTCTTCTTATAATATTGTCATCACTAATAAATGATATCAAATTAAAATATTGGCTCCTGCTGAACACATGAATAAATTTAGCATTCTACCTATTCAAAAAATTTTCAATATAGTATATTGTAACCATAACAAATCCGAAAGCAACTCGAATGTGGTTATATTACAAAGCTGCATAAAGGAAAAAAAAAAATTGGTTAATAAATATTCATTATCAACAATTGATTACTAAATATTTAAAATGCCTAAAAAATTAAAGAAAATATTAATTTATGCATATTATTAAATATTGTATAAAGCTGTTTTGTAATAAGTATGAAATAATAAAGTGGTAAATTGCACTGTAAAGGGGAAAAAAAAAATGGTTTTGATGAGCACAAATGTAAGTTTATTTAAATGACTCATCAATGCTTAAAGTAAAATTGATGGTGGATCTCAAAATATTATTTAAAATTATAGGTTAATAAAAATAAGTAAATTATCAAGCTATATTTAAATGTTGACAATGATTTTTCTAATGTAAATAAAAGAGGAAGAAAGAAAAAAAACTCATTTTCATTTATGCAGCAAATCATTTTAAAAAATTCTAAATATTCAATCATTCTTAAAAGATCATTTTTATAATTTTCATATTACTTTTTTTCTTCATAAATTGCCATCTCAATAAATATTTTACTGGTCAATAGCTGCTTTTTTGTACCAGCTATCTTTGTTGCAGTTCTTAATAGAGTATCAGTTATCTTCATATCTCAACTATCTTCAAAATCCACTAACATTTGACTTAAATTCATTGAAATGTTTCTGAAAGTTAGGAATATCAACTGTGAATAATATTCTTCTTAAATAATTTTTCCTTCTCTTGTTTTGCCATAACATATATCTTATATCTCACTAACCAATGATCACTTTCTATGTTGAATTTATTAAAAACATTACAATCTTGAAATATATATTTTCTGTGAATTAAAATGTAATCTAATTCTGCTATGCTGTCACTTGGAAACTTCTATGTTGATTTCTATTAAGCATTTTTCTCAAAGAAAGAATTTACTATTTTTATTATTTAAAGAAAGAATTTATGATATAAAGTTTTTATTTTTCTGTAACTTCCATTAGTCTGTGTTTTCTAGGATTTATACTATCTTAACCAAATTTACCACAGCAGTCATCTTTCAATCATTTACCAATTCTAGTATAAAAATCTCACATGACAATTTTTAAATAATATTTAGTCTGATCAAAAGCCTTCATATGGCCGTATAAAAAGTCTCTACTTCTTTATAACAATGAGAATGGGTTGGAGCTGTTGGTACATGGAACTGAATTATCAGCATTTGATTTTTTCCATCCTAATGTTGCCACTTTGTCTGATAGACCATCAATCTCCAAAATGTATCTATCCTAATCAATTTCTGCTGCCAATATTTGTGCCTTTATATTATAGTAAATGTCCACTTTTTATATCAATTGTCTCTTCACATATTTTCTAACTTCACAAAATCCAATGTCTCATTTAACATTAGACAGTTCTTCTAATTCATGCAATTTTCCTTCATTTGAAAATGATCTGCAGCTGTATCTAAATAAAAGTTCATGATTAAGTTGAATCCTCAATCGGGATTCTTAGCATCTTCCATCTTTAACCACCAACCGCTGCTTTGGTTGACAAGTTGTTTGTCATGATTGTAAATATTTATTAAAAAAAAAAGTTCATTCACACACATTCGATTAAGAGTTATCAGGCAACCAGGAAGAAAGATCATGATTTTTTTTTTTATCTTAAATTCAGAGGTAAAAAGGCAATAAACTCATTGTGCTAGCTGATACATCTTGGTGAGCAACTTATCCATGTTTGTATACTATAAAATAATCAGATAGTAATAACAGCTGCAATAACAAGAACATATGGAATAAATATTAGGAATATGTCCTGCTTGGCTCCTTTAAAGAGAAATCCAGTCTCCTGCCAGTTAACAGCAAACTCCTTTCTGCAGTCATATCAAGATATATAGATATATAGAATACAAAAATAGACAATAAGCATATTTAACTAAGATAGCCTGCAAACTTGGCCTAGAGAGTAAAGGACATATACCTGTACATGTTTGTCTTTATTCTTAAGATTCTATTATGAAGAAAGATTTCATTTTTCTATAAAATTATAATTAGCTTAAAGAATAGACTAAAGAGTGTGTCTGCAGAAGTAGAAATGAGAACAGAACAAAATATGATCTAAAAATAAAAGTTTAGTTTTTTAAATCTTAGCGCGTGATTTAGAATGTGTAATATCTAGTTTATGTTTAAAAAAAATCTTTCAAAATTTCAGAATTAAGTCTGAAATTCATAATTGTCACAATTGAAAAGTCTATATAAAAAAAAAAAATTAATAACTTATTTGATGTGAAAAGATAATGAGCTAATGCAGATTCAGAAAATTTACTTTCAAACCTAAATTATTTATTATCAGAATATTAATTTTAATAAAAGAAATACAAATAGACTTCAGAATAGTTTAAAACTACTTTTTAAAATATGTTAATAGGTAGACTCTTGAACTACAAATATCCTTTATAATAAAGATAGTACCTCTTCTACAAATATATTAATAATCCCATGATTTGTTGCTAGGGTCTTTATAAGAAATTTAGCACCAAAAATGATTGATCTGTGCCATAATCCATGGACCATGAATTCCAGTCCATTCACTCTATTATTGTATCAAATCATATGAGTATAAATATTTCATTTTCAATTATTCAGTTTTACTTTTTATCTTTATAATTTACATTTTGCAGGTGTGACATTTATTTTTATTTCACACTTAGGCTATTTTATTAAGGAATAAAATATTTTCTAATAATCTTATCTGGATGTTCTTGCTTATTAGAAAATATACGTTAATCCTTCCTACTAACTACAAACATAATATTTTCGACAATATATATATATACGTCTTACTGGCACACAATAAAATATTATCCCCTTAACAAAATTTAGAATCTTACATTTACAACGTTGTAAAATAAGCAGATAAAGAACTGTTCTTATATTTTTAAGATGTATCTCATGTTATCAAACGTGGAACTCTATATTATGTAATAGTTTACAACTGATTATATTAACAAGGCATTAACAAACAATTCAACAGTTTCTATAAAAAAAGTATTGTTTCGGAAAGTAATATAAATATTTTTTTATATAATTGTTAGAACACGCTTCGATCTGACACGGCCTTTTACATGCAAATATATTGAATAAAGTTAAAATATTAAACACATTCACGAACATAAACAAGGCAAACATCATTATGACAGTCAACGAATAATAAATAACATCAACATTTATTTGTATTTTGTTTTTAAAATTTAGCATGATAAACAATACTATGCGAAATAACATTACTTATTAATTAATGACAATACCGCAAGCAAAAAATCACGGCCCATTATGGGAAGAATCGGAAATGGACACAGAAAATAAGTTATTAAACATCAGAATAGTTTTTAGAACTGATAAAGAATTACATACCCGTAACGTTACCATTTGCCTTTCGTCCATTTCACTTTCATTACGAATGTTTAAAATAGGATTTAATTTTAGCCATCTTACAACTAATCAGTGAAGTTGTGGCTGAAACGGTAGATAAACGCATGCGCGCACGACTATATGTGGAAAAAAAGTACTAAATAGGTGATATTGTTATTGTGATAATAAAAAATTAAAAACAATTTAAATTTCAGAATAGTTCTATACAAATGTTAATGAATAGTAATTGAAATTGTTTACTGCTGACGGAAATAAGGGATAAATTTTCGTATATATTTTTTTAATTTGATTGGTTAAAAATATGATTTTTTACGTCATTGGCAATCAATTTTGACTATTTTTACTACAGGGTTTTTTTAAAAAGTCATATCTTGTTTTGAGGAAATATATTAAATTTTAAAAAAAATTGTGACTAAGTTTGCGTAATAAAATTACTTTTATTTAACTGCCTAGGTGTCAAAGTTTTTGAATTCATTAACTTGTTTTTAAATCCATGATTAAATACATTTTTATTACCGCCCTCCTCCCCTTAACAATGACTGGTAATACCAAAAGTATATTATCGTAACGAGATAAAAACTGAGGCAATAATATATTTTATTCAATTACAGAGATAAGCAAATAACAGTGAGACAAAATAATTTGTTTCATTTTCAGAGTGTCAAAAAACAAAAATCACACTTTGGCTATTGGAATTGACGCTACTAAGCTAGCCATTGAATCACATCTCGGTGATAAATAAATTCCATGGTCGTAAGAAATCATAGAAGAGGAATTAAATTGTTAATAACTTAATGCTCTCTCTTAAAAATCGTCAATGAATCTTAAGAATAAAAAGTACGGTCGAAATACTTTTAATGTCGAGCATGGTGAAGCAATTGTGAAATAACTAAAATTTTTGAGCCCTTATACAAAATTTCAAATAAGGCCCCTTTTAATATTTATATATCAATTTATTTATTTTTCATTGAATATATATAAAATAAGGGGGCTTTTATGCTCAGGGATCTATACTCTTTGCATGCTAAATTGTAAAGTCGGTATGATTACGAAAATACAAGACAAACTTTAATCATAAGCTTTATATTTGAATACTTTTACGAAAATGAAAACTAATTAACTCGTAAATTAGAACTCACTCAATCATATAACAATAATGTTATGAGAGAATTCTTCAAAAACATTTAAATGTGTGCAGTTCATCAATAAATTGAATTAATCATAGCTGCTCAATTCAAAAGATCGGCTTAATTAAAAGAAAGTTCTCATATAAAAAAAGATTCATAGTTTCAGCATTAACGTTTCCAGACTAGGATCCTTGTGCTGTATTTAACTAACTGGACAGTTGACTACAGAATTTTGCTTGCTTTAAATAATCATACTAATAGTTTAATAACTTAAGTAAGACTTTTTTCTTAAATATTTGTGGTAGTTGTCTTTATATATCCAATTCTTATCCTACATTAACAATAAATTAACTCATATTTCTACTCAATTATAGAAAATATTATATCAGTTTTATCAAGAGCATTTTTAAAAAAAAAAAATTCAAACTATATCCAATTTAACCATTTATATAAAATTATTTTTGTATTATCCTTCTGTCATCTCCAAATTATACACACTATCTTTTTGTATATTATCCACTGTTTTTCTTTTTTCTTTAAATTATTATTTTAATTTATATAGTATGATGTACTTTATTTATCCTCTTTAAAACTTTATTTTGATCATCAGTGATTTTTTTTTCTATTTCTTTTGTATCCATATGCTGCTATATACTATATTACATCTGTACTAGCATCATAGAGATTACTCAATGCCTTCAAAATATAATCATTGCATACTTGATTTTATTTACTTTCTAATAGAATCACTAGGTTTATACATATGCATATATATGAGATATATTGTAACAATCAGTAGATAAGAGAGAAGAATAAAGGAGCGACTCAGGGTTTTGATATTATAGCTGAGCAAATAAACAAATCCAACCATCAACATATAACCAAATGTTTATATGATGTTAAGATATGGATTTAACTAGCTATATTAAATAAATAACTTATAAAACATCTTCATTACATGTATGTATATATTTATTTAATTACCTCATAAAATCTAATAGCTAAATTAATCATCCCCTTCTTTCTTAATTAATTAATTTTAAAATACTTCACAATAATAATTTGGTACTTTTCTATTCTATCGTGTCAGCCAGCCACTTGATGGTGTTAATGCTAAGCATAAATAAATACGAAAATTAAGTTAATTTAAATAAAACAAAATTATACTTTATTTACATTAAAATAAATAAATAGAATGTTTCTTGGATAATATATTTTAAATATGAACACAATAATCTAAAATTATTTGTATTTTTAAATATTCTGTATGTATGTATTGAAACAGACAGATCGAAGAATCGATCTTAGTTTCATGGTTGTCATTTAAGAACGGTAATTCTAAACCACTATTTACCCGCAATGAGACTTTTTCTATTCCAAGCCACATAGATTTTAAGTTATTTATTTTGTGTTTGTTTAAAAAGAATTTAATGTAAAGAGTATGAGTATAAATGTCACAAATCATGATAAATAATATTCGTGTGTGTGTGGTTTGTGGATTTATATTAGCTCAATTTAAAAGTTTCAATTGCGTGTATATTTTCTTTAAATTTTAATTTTGCAAATTATACAAAGTCATTTAAAAATGCTGATCAAAAGTCACATTCCTTTGATCAGTATTTTTAATCAAAATCTTACTTGTACAAAATGTATAGAGGAATTAGTTTGTACTTTGATGAATTAACATAATGAATTTATATTTTTGTATTCACGAATTCCGATGTAATTGTTTTGTCAATTTAGAATCATGTATTAAATTTAAAAATAAATGAAACCGAACAATGGAAATGAGAAACGTAGAACTCTTATCAAGAAAGACAAATGCTATTGTATAGTCAAAAATTAGATATTGCTGGAGGCCGAAAATCAAAGGAGGCGGAGTTATGAACAAAAACTAGGCAGAAAGGTCAACCGTAGCCATCTTAAAATATATATAGACACTCTAACTTTTGACTTGGCTGTGCTTAGATCGTCTCAAGCTACAGCAAAGTAGTTGTTCCAGAGAAATCACTTCAACCGTTATTAAGAAGTTGCCCGGTAAACTGCAATCATGATGGGCTAAGTCCAAGAAGCTGATCCCTGTTCTGCCAATTTAAATCTTTCGTACCGCTGATCTGTAATGTTTTCCGTGCTTCCGGTTTTCCGAATTCCAACATTTAAATTAACCATGCCATTCTAAGAAATTCAAAATGCGCGCCTACGTTCTTCATACATATCACCACAAGAAGAAAAGCCGGACGAAGAAAGAATGGTAACTTTTGTTACATGAACTTTTTAACTTTCCTCTCAGTAATAAGTTTATATTTAATCTGTTAACCTAATTAATTGCATGTAAATTTCTTGTTTTCCGTTTGAAAATGTTACACTAAAACCTGTCAGTAAATTTCTTCTCTAATATTTCTGGGCTCTAGTCTTTAGATGATCATTATTAATATTTGTGCCTTCTAATAATCCATTTGTGAATACATTTATATTTTATTATTACTTATTTTACAAACAAAACGATGCCAATAATAATATTTCTCAACTCTAGTTAAAGTCAGTAAAGTTTATATCATAATATTTATTATATTCATTTTAAAAGTAGTTTTCTTTTTCGAACTAAAAATTGTTTCATATGTTGAGTTGAGAAATATTCAAGTATTTTTATTGTTCCTTTTACTTTGTCATGATAGTTTAACCTATACTCCAAATCTCAAATACTTAAAATAGTCTAAAATTTCATTATAGTTTTTTTTATATATTATTACGGAGTAATGATAATAAGTGAATATGTTATTGCTATTATTACCTTCCGAACAATCGGGGGGGTTATGGGTTTCAGAGTGAAACTAATTAATTATTACTTTTGCGATCGTTTGATTTCGCCATGTTTTTATTGAATAGTTATATCGGACTGTTGCGTAGAAAATGTTACGGAGAGAAAAGGTTTTATATAATTTCGTTTTAAAATCCACTTCCGATCACTCTTCCTCAATGTTACTGTGGCAATGCCTTTACCTTCGCCTAAGTTGGCGTCTCGTTTTACTACCACATGGAGAGAAAGAAATTCTTCTCCAGGTAATCTCTTGGATCACCGGGGTTCGAAAATGAGCCCGGCTGGTTGTAGTGTCCCGGATCTACTTGGGGGCATTAAGACTTGTCAAAGTACAAGCCGCCCGGTATTCCGTCAATGCACGCAAGTTATTATTTGTAGTATACATTAATCCCTGCAACCATCAGTACATCAGTATTATATATCATATTTTTATATAAAACCGCCTCCCATTTATCCGTATGCGCAATGGTTTGAATCTATTAAATAAAACAACTTAATATAAGCTAGTGGTTAAATATTTTAAGTGCTCCAATTACTCTGATTCTCATATCAACCTGTACAACCATTTAAACACATAAATATTGGCATGAGTTTGTTAATCAGTACAAACCGATTATTGATGACTAGCAGCAATCTATTATAAAATACATCTGAGAGTTTTACCGTACCTGTAAATGATATTATTCAATGCTTTCAATAATTTATTAAAAATTTATCTAACCTAATTTGTCTCTCTTGCATTATTACTCTCAAATCTAGTCAATCACCTGCTGTCTGTATCGACAACTTAAATATATACATTAAATTATTAGCCGTACCAATATCCCGACTATAAGATATCTATGAAATAGCTGATTGTAGGTAATTTAGTCTGTGTTTTTCGATGAGCTGGTAAAGGGAAAACCCCGTACCGTTGTAATGTTGTCATCGGTGGGTCATGCCAGGGTTTTGGGTTTGAATTTAGTTTGCATTTTGGAATTTATTCCTAGACGTGGACTGGGTTTGAATTCGGATTACTGTGTGTGATGAAGCATGGTGATTTTTACCGGTACAGTATGTGAGTAATTCAAACACAAAAACTGTTATACAATATTAGCACCAGCAAGGAAATTTGTTTTAAAAATAAGTGCAAAATTTTGCTTTAATAACTTGTTGTAATTATAACTATTTATTAATCATTAATGACTATTAACTAACTACAGCAGTTTTTAATTATATTTATCTTTTTTTATTAATGGGTATCTTTAATAGCTATGGTTATTGAGTATACACATTTCATAACATCAAATTCTTCAAATAAATTACCATCATAAATATGTGGCTTTAAACTAGAAGACATCTATATGCAAACATAAAATCATAGGAACTTTGCTCTACTATTTTGATCAATAAAACACTATATCTCATAAAACTCATAGCCACAGAAGACCAGAAAATATTTCAAAGGTCAATAAAACATACTGTTATCCAGTTAAATGATCCCAAATATTAATTTAAAACTTAAAACAACCTTATTTTAAAATAAAGTCATACAATTAAAATGATGTTTATCTAATATAATTCTACTTTATAAAGATACTTATTTTTTTGGAGATCACTTCCCTTTAAAATGATGTAAAGATATATATAACAATAATCCATGAATAACTTTATTATTCATTACTATTTATAACACACATATCTGTATGTATATTTAAATGATAGAAACAAGTATACATTGTACCATTTACAGGCAGATTAAGTGCATACATTACACGGACTAATGCATTAGTTAATCAAACTATAAGATTTATTCCGTTCATGTGTGACTCGAGATATTTCTAAAACACAGTTACATTTCCAGATTAACTGACCTAATTTCTTATTCAGATGTGAATTGCTGATCGAATCAGTTTTTTTAATTTGTTTTGCCAGAGTCTGTAGACCCACTGATTCGCATTGCATCGCATCCCATTGATTCGAGGCAAATAACTAAATATTATACGGATTTCACTTTCTTGTCACTTAATCTTTTATGTTGTTTCCTCAGGGCTTTACTATTAAATGAACATGTTGGTATAGGTAATTTATACATTTCTGAAAACATTTTTGTATTAATAAAATGAAAGGGTTATATTAATGATAAATATTTCATTAAAACAAACAAACTAAAATATTAGACGATAATTATGAATTAATAAAATGGAAGAAACATATATGCATTTGGAAAATAAAGCTAATGAACTAATTCAAATAGTTCCTATTACAATTTTCTTCTTCAAGTTCTCCAGTAAGCCATCCATGGGACAATCCACTGGAGAATAAAAAAGCGAATGTCTCTTTATTTGTATTGTAAGTTTATAGGGTCTAGTTTGTGCTCATATTTAATCAGGCATGAGTTATTATATGACTAATACCTTACTAGTGAGTTCCTTGGGGTTATATGGATCATTTATTATTGTACCGTGCGTGGTGTTTTTAAAAAGGGCTCCATAGTAGTTAATTTTGATTTTCTTCTAGCAATATTTTCACATTTCTGGCCTATAATTATACAAGGCTAGACTTAAAGCTTTTGGGTGACTTTTTTTATGAGAGAAGGTATTGGTGAATGCTGATTTAACTCACTCATGATGAATTGGTTCAGCATAGTAGCCCTGGATGGAGGCATTTTATTGTAGTTTTTTAAAAAACAGCAATTAGCCTCTCTTATCCTTTCACTCTATGCAGCACACAAAACAACAGCCAGTAAAACAAGAGAAAACTCCAGTTTTCAATCTCTACACATACTACATCTTTATCTTTTGTTTTCTTATCAGATTACAAGTTGATAATCTTGTACATTCCTTTTTGCTTTCTAGCTACAAAATTCCTTTTCTATAAATTTCTTCAATGCCATCTTTAATTATTGGTAAAAGAATATTACTCTGATTATAATCACTAGCATTTGGAATTTCTTTCTCTTGTTTATCTGGATTAACAACCTGCATGTATTTCTATTCCTTTCAATTTTAACTTTATTTTAATTAAATAGATAATAAATCATACAACAAAAAAACTAAATGTGTTTATTGAATTATATTTTTTATTTTTTTAGTTTTTAAATATTACCAAATGACTACATTCTTGTACCATATGTGTGTGTATATATATAAATATATTGAAAGGAATAATGTATTCTTCTTTTAATAACAGCCATTTAGTATTTAAAACTCTCTTATCAAAGAAAAAAAAGATTTAAAAAAAATTCAGGCAATTAAAGTGTTATGCAAATGAATAAAAAATATTTAAAAAAACCTGGAACAGATTGTTTTAAACAGAAAAAAGTAATTTCCTCATTAGATTTATTATAGATTCTTATTTTATTAGAATGATATCAAACTTCCAACATGCTTAATGAATAAAAAGAGGAAAAACTACATCTGCTAATCTAACCTGGACATCTGAAAAATGACATCTACTTCAAATAGATCTAGTTAAAAATAAAAAACAATGCTTTTTTCAAATTGCAGAGCTGGGTATTGCTAAAGTATATTATAGCTACATAAAAACCTTTTAATATTTGCCATCCAGAAAAACAAACTACAATTATATTACTTCGTACATTTTATATTTAAAAGGAATATTTAGAGTTTATCCTAATTGTTTTAAGTTTGTGTTTAATACTTATACATTATAATTTATTTTATGAATTGTTCAAAATAGTAAGCAAATAAAAGATTCACTCTATATTATATATTGTACCAGTACCAATGCTGCCATCATTAAGATCATTGTAACTTGAGGTACCATTATGCTACTTAATGAATCTAGAAAATTTATTTGAGGTAACTGACTTCACTAACAATGATGAGCATCCTGACGAAATAAATTACTTGCCTCTGACACTAGCTCAACTTAGAATATGACTCACAATTATTAAACAATTGATAAAAAAAACAGTAAACAAATATCAGCCAAATTAAAATTAATAATATAATGATAAAGTTTATTAAAATGAAAATTTAAAGTTGTAATTATAAATTTTTTTATTAAACGCCCATTATTATATTAAGTAATAATTTACTAAGGCTTCGTATTTTTCAGACGCTTATTTCTAAGGTTACAGCCTTAGTAAATTATTACTTAAAATGAAAAGAAAAATTAAAAAATCAAATATTTAATAGATTAATTAATATTGCATCTATGAATGTCTTAAGAGAATACTTTAAACAAATCCAAAACAAAGCAAAACTCTCCATATAGTAGTGCCATCTTGTGCTAACAAGAGCAATCAATGGATGCCAGAAGGCTTGTGCATAAAATCCCTATCTAGTGCCTACTCATCCAATATCCCCAGACTAGTTTCTGGCTTGTGGCCTTCATCAGTGAGGAGCCTTGGATCTGAGAGCACTGGCATCCATTGATTGCTCTTGTTAGCACAAGATGGCACTACTATATGGAGAGTTTTGCTTTGTTTTGGATTTGTTTAGTAACAATTATTGTGCTAGTATGAGGTAGTGATCATGTGATGTTTAGTGGTTTAACACCAATCCTGCCTAATAGGATAGTGGTGGCTATGGTTGTTAAAGAGCCAAAGACACCAAAATGTATGGGTACTGAATTGAGTTCAGACCCATATGACTATATAAGCTATTGAGCTTGGATTGAAAATATTTTTGTGTTTTCAATTTCATTCTCATAGTTTTGTAGTTAAATAGAGTTAAAAGGTGGGTGCTGGAGGGTTGCATTAGATCCTAAGATCTAGGTGCAGTGCTCTCAGATCCAAGGCTCCTCACTGATGAAGGCCACAAGCCAGAAACTAATCTGGGGATATTGGAAGAGTAAGCACTAGATAGGGATTTTATGCACAAGCCTTCTGGCATCCATTGATTGCTCTTGTTAGCACAAGATGACATTACTATATGGAGAGTTTTGCTTTGTTTTGGATTTGTTTAATAACAATTATTGTGCTAGTATGAGATAGTGATCATGTGATGTTTAGTGGTTTAAGAGAATGCTTTATTATTGACAGCCCTGGCAGTTAAATTGATCCCATATTCAATTATTTTAAAGACTAAAATAATCTTTTAATAGCTTTTACAAAATAGAATGTATAATATGCAAGTGTGACTTTTAATAAGACATCATATCAATGTTTGATCTTCCTCATTGTTAACCACAACTTTAACTAAAATGTCTCCAGTCACTCCATCATTCCTGAGACTTCTGAATTCTGTTGTACATAATGTTTTACTAAGAACTTTCTCACTTCTTCTGCACTTCTTCTGATAGTCCGTTTACTTTTGGCTTGATGATTCTTTTGCGATTTCCTTTTCTATTCTATTGTAGTTTATCCCCTTTATATGGTTGCCTCATTTCTTTTTTATAACTTTGCCTTCCGATAATGTACCCTCCCTTATATTGTGATCTCTTTCTATTATAATTTCCTAGTATAGCCACAATATAGGGCTTGCTTGAGTCTCTTTTCTCCCTCTTTCAAGAGATTCTCTCTGGATGTTTACATAATCGATGGCTGTTAAGAGATGTCATTTCTTCAATGGAACTTTTACGGTTGCCCAACTTGATTTTTAGAACAATAGGTGGCAGATTATGCTGAATGTTTTGAATTATTTGATCGTCAGATAAGGGAAACACTGTTAATGAGCTTAGCTTTGATACTTGACTATAGAAAAAGTGTTTTCTTATGACAGTCGATATTCTTCTTGCGATACTTTATTGAGTATACCATCCTGTCTTTTTTACTCCAGAAGTGGTGCAGAATAGTGTATCTATAATCTCCAAAGGTCTGAGCATTTAAACCCAAGGTGTATCACCAATCCTTGTGTTTTCCTTGTAGGTGATTACTGGTAAAAGTTTCTCACATTCTTGCCAATTATGAAACTGGAATAATTTTTTAAGACTCTGCAGATGGGTTAAAGGTCTTCCCCTTGAATCTGCTCTGAAAGCTTTTACTTGAATGCTTTTTATAATGAATTGACTTACCTGACCTTCCTTTCTTGTTATTTACTTGTGTTATTTCACCCTTTTGACTGACGCTTCCTTCTTGTAATCTCTCTTTCCTTGCAGTTTCCTTTATCTGCTTTGTTTTTTCCATTACTTTTCTTAGTTCTATTTCTTGTTCTACCATCTCTATTCTTTTCTCATCTATCTTTATTTCTTCTCTGACCTATTTAATATCCTTTCCATGTCTAATTTCCTCTTTTACTACTTTTGAACTTCACACTATCTCTCCTTCTAATGATTCTTTACTTTCTTTTTTCCCATCATCTAATATTTTTATAAACTTTTGTTGTTAATTACATATCATTTAACTTTTTTCATTTTCTCCAACAACTGTTTTTGGTTTTGCATTATCAGCTTTGTGAATTTTTTGCATCTCCATGAACCTGTCTGCTTTCTCAATTATCTCTAGATTTTAAAATGTAATAGGAATATCCTCATCCCTTTCTATGTCCACATGAGCATGTTTCTCACTTTGTTCTATTAATTCCATCATGAAAGGACTGAATCAACAACTTGTCTATTTTAAATCTAGCTTTTCTATACTATAATTAATTCAAACTTTTTCATTTTTAATTTCTGCTTATAACAATTCTTTATATTTAAATGTCCATACTTTTTAAAATTCTATGAAATATCAAATATTTTATCAATTGCTTTCTAATCTCAGCATTGAATTTTTATATGTGCTGCACATTGGCTGTGCCATTTAATTAAATCCTCTACCTGTACCAGACACACCCATGTATCTATCACAAGGGCACCATCAGGCTTTCATTAGCTTAGAAAACTTATTTTTGCCATTAGATACAATATTGATGAGATCAAACTGAGTGTTCATAGATGCAAATTTAATTACTATGACTAGATAAAAGATAGAGATTCTAATTTAGAAATAATTGGTATGCAGATGACATCAACAAATGTCTGACAAATAATTGATAATATGTTTATTTTTTAAAAGAAGTAGAAACAAATAAATAATATAAAAAAATAAAAACAAAATACACTAATATAGAGAAGTATTTATTCAGGTATAGTGATGATTCAGACAAGCCTTCCTTACACAACTGAGTTGGTTTATAATTCCTAAAGAAATCCCTATTTCAACATAATATAATATTCAATAGTGAACGAAATAATTAAAAAACCTTCCTTAAGCAGTAATCTTATATGGGTAGACACTCTAAATAACATTTACTCTTATTTTTACTTATGCTGATTCTTATTAAATGTTTAGCCTATACAAAAGTAATTTTCATTACAACAGGAGTGATGCAGTTGAACCTAGGCCACAAGAAAAAAAATGTGAAGATATAATAAAATCCCAAATGACCAGAATTGTACATCTGATATCCAATGAATACATAGGAATCGGTTCCAAAGCTTGACCTATTCAACAGTAATCTGTCCACAGTTCAAGCAGCTTACAATTTCAGTAGCATTCATTAATACATATAGATAACTTTGTAAATAAAGTTCTTAATACTAAATCAATATACATATAGTGGACTTACAATTGGGCTGTTTTTATACACACGTACACTACTTAGCTAGATACTTCTTAAATATATGAATGCTATAATAATAATATAAGAAAAAAACACATTTAACTTACTATCACCACTATTAACAAACTTTTTAACTGTAATAGGAAACCTTTTTTTTCTTTAAAATATATGTGTCTTATAAACCATAATGTTCTTTTCATTGAATTCAATCACCTAATATACTCTTCTTTTCTTTTTAAATTTTTTTATTTCTTCTTACCAAACATTATCATAAAAACAATAATTCCCTTTTTATCCATCAATACATCTTTTTACATATATATAACATTATATAATCTACACTTACTTACTTTTTTCTTTCCAAACTTTTTCCTTTTACATACTCATTTCTTTAGATACATAAAAAACACCAATAATTTTCTTTCTGTCATTTTTACACTCTTAAACAATTACTTTAAAAACAGTACCCTTTTTTATTTTTTTATATACCATTTTAAATTTGTTTTTATTTCAATCTATCTTTTATATAATTCATCCTATTTAAGACAGGTTTTTTCTTCTTTATATATAAACTTTCTTTTATCATTTTTTCTTTATATAATTTTATTTTTTCTAACATTCTTATCTTAAAATCTATATGTCCAAATTCTTTACTATGTATATTAACATTTGAATTTCTATCATTCAAATGTCATTTTAACCTTGCCCTTAATTTATTCTTTGTTGTACCTATATATGATATATTCCTTTTATTTCTTTTACAGTTTAAACACTCAATCCTATAAATTCCATTCATATTTTCTACATTCATATTTTCTGTTTCTTTTATCACATTTTCTAGATTAAATTTTTTTTATATATACTGATTTCAAAAATAAATTACATTCCTTTCTATATTTCTTATTTATATCCTTCATAGTCTTTTTAATCTTAAAAAAAATTTTTTTTGATACATTATAACTGCTATATATAATCTCTTTTCTTTTATTCAAATTCTTTTTATTTTTTCAATATTTTTCTTTCCATATAATTTATTATTTAAAAAGAAGAAAATAAATATTGTTAATAATAGAGTAATTAGAGCAATAAATTTGCATTCAGAGGAAAAATTATTTAATAAGGTAATAAAAATGATTATCCAAATAAAATTAATTCATAGAATATTTCTCTTGATAATTAATTAGAAGGTAAATTTTCTTATAGCAAGAGTCTTTATTTTTTTCAGCTTCAGACAGTAGTTAATAGACTGGCAGAATCAAAGTTAACTCCTAAGGCATTCATTTGTTTAATACCATAGTCAGCTACACCACTGGAAATATCAAGTAAGGCATTATGGAGTTTTTTTACTCCAGAAACTGCATTATCAACTTAAATTATTTGTACAGGAGAGCTATTATTAACGAAAACATCCATATTCTTTGAACACCAAAAAACAACAGGCCATGTGTTCAAACCCACTATGGCAGGGGCACTATGCACTGAATGTAATGATATGGAATGAAAAATTAAAGAGGTGTGCTTTATTGCAAAGAACAATTGTGCAATAAACCGGAAAGAATCGTGCTTTGCAATCTCCAGAAAATGGTCGTTATAAAATTTGCATACATTTTACATAAACCACAGCTAAACTTCAGTTAAAAGTAGGCTATGATTATGGAGACTCAAGATCTCTGAAAGTGCTTAGCCATATAACTTTTTAATAACATTGAGACAAGCTTCACTTTTTTGTATAAAGTGCAATCTAAATTATTTAAATAATCATTACAATTATTACTGACTTCCCTCTTATAAGTGACAATGAAGAAGTGATAATTTCTTCCTTTTGTATAAACCATTTTAATTTTGTTCTCCTTCATATAACAAGAGGATTGTCTACAATGCTTTTGCTAAAAGGCATGAATTTATTTAATCAAAAATTTATTGCTAAATGTTTTTATACCTGATTGACATATATACCTGGCAAGTATGAAATTATTTTTAATATTATAAATGATGACTTAAATTATAATATTATGAAATAAATAATTTATAGTACTAAATATTTAGTTGTAATGTTTTTGGTGCTGCAGAGCTACTCAATTATACTTAAACTGTTGCAATGAGTTAGTCTAAAAACATCATATCTGAATATTTATTACTGTAATATATATATATAATAATAATTCAAACAAATATATTTAACACAGTATTCAAAATTAAATAATCTATTCTTTACCAGAAGTACTTTCAATTGTTTCACTGACAATCTTTATCAACTGTTAATACAAACGTACAAAAAATAAAAACTTGCATTACCCATCATTCAATCTATTCAAATTTCCCACAATTCTGTTGTCTTTATATTAGCCGATTGTTTATTCATCAAACCACCTCTATTCCTAGATATCATCATAGCCTCTTTAATTTTACGTTTTTCACTACATCTTTCACTTTGAATAATTTTTATATCTCTATTATTAAATTTAAAACCATAATTACATGTTTTATTATGATCAAATATAATTGATGGAGTATTCATATTTACTGAAGATATATTTTCTTTCTGTACACGTAATTATGTAATTATGGTTTTAAATTTAATAATAGAGATATAAAAATTATTCAAATTGAAAGGTGTAGTGAAAAACGTAAAATTAAAGAGGCTATGATGATATCTAGGAATAGAGGTGGTTTGATGAATAAACAATCGGCTAATATAAAGACAACAGAATTGTGGGAAATTTGAATAGATTGAATGATGGGTAATGCAAGTTTTTATTTTTTGTACGTTTGTATTAACAGTTGATAAAGATTGTCAGTGAAACAATTGAAAGTACTTCTGGTAAAGAATAGATTATTTAATTTTGAATACTGTGTTAAATATATTTGTTTGAATTATTATTATATAATTTAAAAATACAGACATTTAATGGTTGTAGTTATTTATATATATATATATCTTGTTGCAAACTATTCTAAACATACATATACATACTAGTAAACAATATCTTGATAAAAATGAGATAAAAAGGATGAGAAAAATAATTAGACTCAACTTCAGTTTGGATGTTTACATTTGTTCTCAATGGAATCAATACATAGTGCTTCATTTATCCTATTATTTACATATTTAAAAAATGTTGATAACCAATTTTCTTTCAAAATTACAATTGTGGAATTGATATAAAAATATTAAGAGCTCTCAAATATTAAAAATCTAAAAGAAGAAACAGTAATTCTGACATCTGGAATGCCATGTACACAAAGATTATTAATAATAGATAATTAAAACAAAAATGCTTTTAGAAATAGCTTTTTTCATCTTACCTTAGATCTATCTTTCTGTAAAATTGAATAAACAAATGGATACGAATGTCAATGATATTTATTATATTTGCAATCCCACACTGATTGCTGCAGATATGGATATAAGAGTTCTATAATCTAGTGCCAAATAATTACTCAAGCTTATAGAAAATAGCTCTGAAGTAGAATGAAGAGAACTGTTTCTGAATGTTGTTCAGAATACATTTTGTTGGTTTACAAATAAAAAAAAATACAAATACATTTAGATGTAAAACTACGAAATAATTAAAATTAGCCAAACTGCTAAATATTTGGAAATAAAAAAACAAAAAAAATTTTTTTGGTTTTCAAATAAACTTTTTTAAAAAAAAAGATATATATATATAACTTCACATCTTGCTATATCCAAGTTATATGAATAGTTATCCTAATAACATGAATAACTTACTTTAGAAATCTGTTTTCATAAATGTGACCAACAGAGACAATACATAGTTTTAAAAGATAATGTTCTAAAAGCTATATATATATAATTGTAAAGGAAACTATTCTAAAATATGTGAACAATCCATACAGTAGTGCCACCCTGTGCCAAGCAGAGTAATCAATGGATGCCAGAAGGCTTGTGCACAAAATCCCTGTCTTATTACCTACTCATCCAGTATCCCCACACTAGTCTCTGACTTGTGGCCTTCGAGTAGGCAATAGATATGGGTTTTGTGCATCCATTGATTACTCTGGTTGGCACAGGGTGGCACTACTGTATGGAGAGTTTTGCCTTGTTTAATAACAATTATGTGCTAGTATAAGAGACAGGGATCATGTGATATATGAACAATGCTAATGAAGCAACATTGTCACATAAATAGCAATATTTCCTTGTTGGACAAGCCAAAAATGTAATGGACAATTAATAAAACAATGGATGAAAAGTTGTCTGACCTATGACTGCCCACATGTTTGATCAAGCTAGAAAATAAAATGTACTCAGGCAACTAAAAATACAAATAATAAATAAATGAATTAATGCATAAATTGGTTCTATAATAATTTGGATTTACATCTTGTCATATCAGACCCTGCCTGCAGAAGTGGACTATTCCAGATTCCTTACCTGATTAGCTAACACCCGGTTGCTATCCAATGGGATTAAAACCTTCACTGTGGTTCGCACACTGAATCCGCATATTTCCAGTAAGGTATGGGATCTGCCTTTAAATAGTCAGCCTTTTGGAGGCAAGGCAGAAAGCAATTACTTCTGTTAACCTGAATGACAGAATGTGCTCTCCATTAAACTGTTTGCCATAAGCAAAGGTATTTATCTAGTCATTATTGAGACATCAACACAGTGAGTCAGCAAAGGTGTTTATCTAGTCATTATTGAGACATCCATGAAGTGAGGCAAGTACACCTATGGACTAGAAACTGCTACATCTGAACTAGAGCCAACTCGAGGCAAGCTAACTACATAGCTGGAAGAGTCTTACCAGAAGTCATGATGCAGGCTAATCATTAGCTGGAAGTGAGTTCCTTATTCCGCATGACTATCTCAGCAGTGAAGTCTATCAACTATTTCTCCATTTGTTTAACTAACGTGTATATATTTTGTACTAATAAATTGTACATATTAATTGCTGAATAGTTGTTCTTTTTGTGTCCCTTGGTTTGGAAACAAACCTGCAAACCTAACCAAACATGACAGATTTGGCACAGTCGACAGGATCCAATCCTGGGCTAGACTCCATCTGGACCATGCTGGTCCATGGAAAGGCAAACTGCTGTTAATCGCAGTGGACTCATTTTCCAAGTGGTTGGAGGTTGTGGAATTACCATCACTTCACTCCACAGCCATGACAGAAGCTCTGAGAAGGCTATTTGCCACACATGGTCTTTCTAAAACACTAGTGACTGACAATGGCACAGCTTTTTCATCTAGTGCATTCAAAACCTGCACTAATAACAATATCAAACTAGTAAACAGCCCTCTATTCCATTCTGAAAGTAATGGTCAAGCAGAGAGATCGGTACAAGAAACTAAAAAGCTGATAACAAAAATGGATACAAGAAGTTGGAATACCAGAATTTCCAGGACTCTGCTAGCACAGCACTCCAACAGGCCCTTAAGAACTATACTATCAACCCTGAAACCTGATGTCAAACCGGAACAAGAAGATATAAAATTAAAACTTCAAATAGGGACACAAGTACTATGTCATATGTACTATGGGTCCACAAAATGGATACCAGCAATAGTGACTCAAATAAAGGGTCTTTATACTGTTGGTGTGCAAACAGAAGATGGCCATCAACATCATTGCCATCACAACCAGCTAAGACTCGACCACATATCAGAAGCTAACAAAAGCAGTGGTCAACCTGGGACGAGTACATCAAGCAGAGAAGATGAACAGCAAAATCAAGACAGCAGCAGACAAACAGAAACAAGCTCATCAAGAGAAGGTGAGGATGGGAACAACAATCAACCGGAGAAACCAACCAAGCAGACAAAACATCGTCCAGTGCATTCAATGACTATGTCCTCCAGGGCTAATTTCAGCCAGGAGGAGGAATGTCATATCTCATCCTGCCTTCAGAGGTGGACTATTCCAGATTCATTACCTGATTGGCTAGCATCCAGTTGCTATCAAACGGGATTAAAACCTTCATTGGGGTTCATGCACCGCACCGAATCCATGTTTCCAGTAAGGTAGGGGATCTGTCTTTAAATAGTCAGCCTTTTGAAGGCAAGGCAGAGAGCAATTACTTCTGTTAACCTGAATCACAGAATGTGCACTCCATTAAACCTTCGGCCATCAGCAAAGGTATTTATCTAGTCATTATTAAGATGTCCATGCAGTGAGGCAAGTCCACCTATGGACTGGAAACTGCTACGTCTGAACTAGAGTCAACTTGAGGCAAGCTAACTACATAGCTGGAAGAGTCTTACCAGAATTCACGACGCAGGCTAATCATTAGCTGGAAGCGAGTTCCTTACTACACACGACTATCTCAGCAGTGAAGTCTATCAACTGTATTTGTACATTTGTTTAACTAACGTGTGTATATATTTTGTACTAATAAATTGTACATATTAATTGCTGAATAGTTCTTTTTGTATCTGTTGGTTTGGAAACGAACCTGCAAGCCTAACCAAACACAACACATCTATAATCGACTCATCAATTTGTAAGGTGCTGCTTAGTAAAAAAGATAAAGTTCAATAAATATTTTACTTGCTAATGAGCTATAGAATGAGATATACACTTGAAAATTTTAATTCCTAAATAAATTGTATAATAAGTTTTATAATGATTCCTGCAATAGGAAAATCAAAATACTTAGGTTAATAATAATATAAATTTATTGAAGTAAACATCAACTCATTGAGATGGTAAGACCAAGAACAGTTCTAGTTTTACCAACTGAAATCTAATATCATATATCTTTATAATTTCCTCCAGCTAGATTGCAATTAATAGAAATGATCTATGACTAAAATTATTAAAGCATACTCATAAAGGGTTAATTACAAATTCTTTCTCACAAATAAAAATTAATGTCAACAATCGATTCAAGTCTTAATTATGTGAGTTTATTATTTAAGCTTATATTAAATAAGACAAAATTACCTCATAATTAACTTTGATAAATATTTTATCATTAAGCAGATTATTAATAAATGAAATTTTATTTTACGCAGATAATTCAAAAGTAATTTTTGTTTATATATACAATTTCAGCTTAGATTCCAGTCTCCCATGAAGTTTTCTTTGGCACATTGATGTTAACAAAAACGTTTCTATTCTTAAGTGATATTCAACTATGCCTTTGACAATAGTACAATTCATAATAAATTTTGATAGTTTCATAGCTTCATGCCAGTTAAGCATAGCGTTTGTTATTAATCATTCCATATGAATCATTAAGATTTCAAATGAGGGGGGAAGCTTTGTGTTCCTTCCCCCTAAATAATTTTCTGTTCACAGTAAATATTTTCTTGTTATAAGTCCATAATCTATTTGTAAAAGTAAGGCAAGATAAAACACAAAATTTTAAGCAAAATAAAGTATGTGTGCTTTTCTTGCTGAATTTGTTTTTGTAGTTATAATAACATAAAACACAGTCTTTTTCCTTTCCTTTTTTTTAAAATACTGGCTCATGAACATGTGATCTTCTTTTTCTCTAATCTTAATAAGGCATTGTTACCATTTGATATAACTTAATAAAAATCATTTCATCTTTAAATTTAATAAACAAAGTATCCATTCACTCTCCATTTATTGTAAATTAATAAACATATTTTTAAATATAAGGCCTTTGTTTTCTTTATTTAGTTATTTATACATTACAAAGGGAACTATAGATGGCAACCTATGTACATCACAATATATATTTAAACTGTCTTCAAGATAAAATCTTTTATTATATAACATATTTGTATGCTACATGCATTAAATATTTGATGTACACGATTAATCATGTTTAAAATAGATAACTGTAAAATAGAATGGGCATGTGAAAATTTAATTGATGTATACTGTTTCTTTTGCTATGTTAAAGATGGCAGAAGTTAATATTTAACTGAAATCTTTAAAATATGTAATCACTAATTCATATATCTATAGAGTCGAGCTTACTTCTGTTCAAGATTTTAAGCCATTTGAGGTTGTCGTCGAATAGCCATCATATCCCACTCGATGGCGCAGTTTTCACGCTTAAACTATAAAATATGATCATTCCCGGGCCGTTAATTATAATCATTTTGATGTGTTTTTTGTAATGCGAAAATAAAACAAAAAAAAATCATCTTTTTTAAATATTACTTAATTTTAAATACTATTTTTTATTAATGTATACAAATTAAATGATAGTAATAAATGTAAAATAAAATAAACAAATTACAATTTGATTCGTGTTTTTTAATTTGCTTTATTAGAAAAATCAATTTTCTATCAGAGATTTTTTTACTGGGGTTATGGCTTTTTTTTTGTTGTTGTTTAAAAACTCATAATTGGAATAAAAAGTAAAATTCCTTAGTCTTCCTTTTACATTGTATTTCTACAGAGAAACAGATATTATTGCGTTATCGCTATTTTTTACTTTTTCAGTTATGGTTAGGTTTAGGGTTAATTTTAGTGTTAGGTTTAGGGTTAGTTTAGGGTTAGGTTTAGTGTTAGGTTTAGGATTAGTTTTAGGGTTAGGTTTAGGGTTAGTTTTAGGGTTAGGTTTAAGGTTAGTGTTCTGTTGTTTGTCATGCTAAAATAAAAAATATCAAAATCATATTTTTATAAATATTTTTTTTTACTAACATCTATAAAATAAATGATAACAATAAACGTAAACTATATTCAACAAAGTATAACAGTAGTAGGAGAAAAGAAACTGAAACTTTTTTAAACAACAACCAATATATATATATATATATATATATAATGTCTTCTTTACTTATTAACCATGTTTATAATATATGCTTTTTATGACATTTAAAAAAAGTGTACAATTGTACTTTTCTTACTGTATATTTTTGTGTTTACTTATTAACCATGTTTATAATATATGCTTTTTATGACATTTAAAAAAACAGTGTACAATTGTACTTTTCTTACTGGATATTTTTGTGTTAACGCTCTTTTTTATTTCAAAAATATACACATGGTAGAATCTTGTTTGTCTCGTGGAATGTTACGAACAGTACATTACTTGATGCGTTACCTAATTCCAACTCACTTTACACATATATCTCATCAACATTTACCACTTAAAACTTCAATACACTATGGTGTAAAAAGTCTGTTAATTATTACTTTACAAAATCTGAACATTTCAATATTTCAAAATAAAAAAAAATTCAATAAAAACTACCTTTCCGTCAAATTCAAATACACACACTCTCACACCAAGCCGTAATAATTGTATGAAGTGTGCGAATTCGTCAAATTTATTTGCTGCGATGCAACATACATGTGTACTGCGACGCGACATAGTGGCCTGCAATCTGTAGCACAACAAAAAAGTTGTATTATAGAAAACACGGTTCGAACATGTCGGCCGCGGAAACGGCATTTTTATGTGTTTTAGCGCGAAAACGGCGCCATCAAGTAGGATATGATGGCTATTCGACGACTACCCCATTTGACAGTGTCAAGCATTAGCTTAGTGAGAATGTGCAATCCAATGTTTCTCACTGATGCCAAAAACTGTAGTGCTATCATCTAGCGTCCATTAATTATTCAAATTTACATTGTGAAATAGAATAATTATTTCAGTACTTAATGCAGATGTTGAATATAAGATAGAAGAATCACGTATGCTTTGATTTGTATATGTACATTATACTATTTATATTATCGAACTATTATTGGCAAAAATAAATCTCTTAATAAAAACATTAATTAACAAACTGCTAATTGGTATAGATTTTTATGCCTTTTTCCACCTTGTTTTACGCTTTAGCTAAGATTAGCTAGATATATATTTATTATATGTATTATTAAATTATTATCAGCTGGTAATTATGTGAATTATATTGTCCACATTTATAACATTTTAGCTCTACACGAATGCGATGATTATATATTTATCCTCCTACAATATATCAAAAGTGCCCAGAACAGATTCAATCTTTGAGAAAGTGATGTAATTGAAAGATATTGAACTGTTAAAATGGGCACGGAAATCAAGAAGTTTGATACTTCTAGTTCATTTGATCATTCGGGGTTGTTAGTAAAATGCTTCATAGTGAGAAAAGATATGAAATTTTGTATCGACAGATGATTGTGAAAGTCGAAATGAATTGTTTTAATAAAAATGAATTAAATTGTAATATATTAAAATAGTTTAAGATTTTTCTCTGAACAAATTGTAATGATCTATGCTTTGGATACAGTTGTGGTCGTTCACCACCAGCGTAATCCTATAATGCTAGTCCCCAGTATAGATAATAAACCAGGAAAAATAAATAAAAACAAACCCAAAAGAGCAGAAGATAAGTTAAGACTGTAAAGACATTCCTATAATACTGTCAGAGGAGAAAAGATGTTTGCATTAATATTCATTAGTTAATAATGACTCTAGTTTCAATCTCAATAATTATCAAGTTCATTAACAATGCTAACTCATTTAAAAGGAGATTGACTAATTGAAACAAATTCTGAGACTGCTTAGAAATCACTAAGTTACAATCTGATTCATGAACAAGGAAATATGGATAGATGCACTAATAAGTCTGTGTACTTCAGAATCTTTCCATGTATTATTTATATTCAGATATTTTAAAAAATAAATTTAACGCTAACTAAAATTTGTTTATATTACTATTATGTGTTTTTATAAAACGTAACGACTTTTCTTTCTAGGTTCATAATTATTTCGTTATTGCATAAATTATGTGTGCATCATATTCACTTAATTTTGGCCTAAATATCTGGTGCTTCTATATACTTTTGAAAAATCAACACTATTCTTATAACTGTATGTGTCTGTGTAGATGTGAGTTCAATTATTTGAAGATCAACACTTATTAGGTAAAACGAAGTCAAATAACATGACTTGTTTTTAATGTGAAATTTGATGCCGCAAACTAACAGTTAAAGTTTAACAGATAATTATTTTTGAATTGGAATTCTAGATGATTTAATTACTAATGAACTAATTTGAAAAAAAAAAGGAGTAAATTATTCTTGCAATTAAAGCTGAGAATTAGATTTGGTCACACACACACACACACTGCACATTATAATTACTGGTTTAAATTTATATAAAGAAATCGCATACAATTTACTGTGATATTTATTTAAATTAGTTAACATCGATGACATCTGGGATAAAAATTGGAATAAAATTGCAGCTATAAGAATAAAAGAGAATGAAAAGATAAAATAACGCTTGTAAAACAGATTGGAAGCTTAAATAGCGAATAAAGAATGAAATAAAATTGCAATAGCTAAACAATAAATTTGAATTAAAAAAAATCATTTGCCTATTCATATGGAATCATCATCAATTTCAAACATTATCGATCCAATCCTCAATCTATCTAAGATTTCTAACCTCTTTTCACTACATCACCCCAGCACACTTCCTTATTTCATCCATCCATCTCACATGTGGTCTCTTTCTAGATCTTTTACATCTCTCAGAATCCAGTTTAATTCAACTGTCCATCTATTATCTTTTCTAGAAATATGTTCAGCCCAACTCCATATCAGTCTTTTTTTTTTTCAATGATATCAATAACACCTGCTTGTTCTCTCATTCATGTATTTCATTTTCGATCACTTCTTGTTACTCTTAACATACATCTCTCCATACTTCATTGAGAGGTCAGAAGTTTCTATATTGCTCTTTTGTTAAGTGTTTAAGTCTCAAACCCATAAGTAAGATCTTTTTCAAATACATAGGCATATTTCCTTTTAATATTAAATTACTTCTACCAAAAGCACTCCAACCAAGTTTAATTCTATGATTAATTTTATCCATTATGTTTCCATCTGTAGTAATAATCTGATCAAAGTGTTTATAATTGTTAACTTCTTCTAACTCATCATGATCAATCTTTACTTTCTTCTTTTGAGAAAATTCATTGAACATTATTCTTTTTAACATTTACCTCAATCCTAGTTTCTTACTTTCACTAGATAACTCTTGCAACATTTCCTGAAGCTTTAAAACATTATTTGCAAAAACAACTGCATTGTCTGCAAAATTTATATGACTTAAATAAGCTTCCCATTTTAATTCACAGAATACTTCTTGCAAAACTGCTGTAAAAAGTTTTGGAGAGAATCACCCTATTGTACACATTTCTCAATGTTAATCTTTTTAGTATTATTACATAATCTAATTGTTGCTGTTACATTTTTATATTCTTCAGAATATAACAATATCCTGGAACTAGATTTGATGATCGAAAGCTTTAACTACTGAAAAAATGCTTATAGATGCCTTTTCATAATCTACAAATCCAAAGCATAATGGCAACTTGTATTCATTGGTTCTTGCTATAACTTCTCTCATTACTTGGATGTGATCTACTATAGTAAAAACCACTTTTAAATCCACTTTGTTCTTTTTGGTTAGTTAAAATCCAAAATTTGCTGTAGACAAGTTGCAATTATTTTAGCAAAAAATTTGTTTATAAGTGATATGGAATAGGAAAGCAAAATTAGAATTTTTTTTGGAGATGTATATTTGAGTTTCCATTTCAAATTGAAATATATATATATATCAATTTAAAAATGAATAAAGATTATATATTTTTGGATATTAAGTAAAACAATAATAACGATGCTAAGAAAATTTTAAGTTTGATAAGTAAATAACAAAGAACATATAAAATTGTATTATTAAGGAAAGGTTCAAATCAGATTTTGTTAAATGTCCATTAAGGTCAGATAGTTGTTACATGTTTACATATAAATAGAAATGGATTTGACATAAATATTTACTTATTTTTAGTTTTAATTGATTTTATATTTTTCAATGTATTTTACCATATATTTAAAGTTTAAAATTATTGATTGTTGAGATCTGGATGTATATAATAGTACTTTTCATAGTTCCATAAAAATTAAATTTTTCTAAATGCAGTCCTTTATTCTTTCACTTTAATGATTATCACATTATACAATAGATTTATATAAAGTTGGGGATATTTATAAAAAAAATTTCAATTCATAAAATAGGAAAAGGAAATAAACTTTAATAGTTTCTAGACCTAGAAATCATATGAAACAATAGTAAATTTTAAAACAGTATGTATTGTATTGTAATTTTTATTATAATTTTCTTTTTAATAGATATACTTACATACTTGAATCATATGAATAAAGACACCTTAAAAAAGACCTTCCAAAATATACTTTGTGTTGAATCAGCACATGTCAATTGGCCCAGGTCAATTATCAGATCTTGTAAAGTGTATACCTAATCTGCAGATAAAGTTTTCATTTTCTTCTTCTAGATAAAGTTTTTGTATATAGTATCTTTTACATCTTAATGAAATAAAGTCATTAATTATGATGTAGCTTTAAATTTTAGATATTTAAATTACATTAAGAGATTAAAAAGTAATGGACAGCCTACTATATACAATAATCAAGTGTTATCACTTGACCATAATGTTCTATTGTCTACTTGCTACATATGCTGATAGAGAACTATAAGCTCGAAACCAATTGGTCTGGAGACAGGCATGTTCTGGATAGAGATTTTAAATATTTTCTCTTACTGCACTTATCAATTAAAAGCTTGTTTGAGCTATTGGTACGCTCTCTGCATTACATTTTTGTAAATACAAACTTATAAAAGTAATGACGTTATATGTGACTTGCTTTTTTGATTATTATACCAACTTATATAAAGGGTCCATACTTGTTATTCTAATTTTTAATTCAATTTTGGAATATAACAAAAGTTAATTCAGTAATAATTCACTTCCTATCTTTCACATTTGGGATATAATTGCTATCAAACTAATAATTAAAGCAGTGCTTATTTAAATGAATATATGAGCAATATACATTTTTAAAATTAAAATATGCATAGAGCATATAAATAATCAAATCTTTTAGGTTTGTAATGTATTCTTCTAAGCAAGTAACAAATAAAACTATCAGATTTTTTTTTTTCAAATCTATCTATTTTACTATATCTATTTCATGAATAATCCTCATCAGGCAATTAGAGACTTGAAACACTTGATCCTCCATTCAGAAATGATGAACTTTAATTTATAAGTCTTAATTAATTTGATTTGTAAAATGAGAGTTTTATCAAATCTGTTTAACTAGTTCAACTAGCACATATGTCAAACAGATAGTAGTTTTTATGTGTTTGCTTAAAAAAATAAATTTTTCTTGATTAAATTAGAAATAAATAAAAAAATGAATTAAAAAAAAGGCAAAATTAATAAAAAATATTTTTTAATATTTTAAATTCTAATGCTTATTTTTCTATTTGAAAGTTTGCTCCATATTTTTTTATAAAGAAAATTAATTAGATATATCCACACTATATTAATGCATCTTTGGGTATAATTTTTCAATATACATATCTATTAATTTTTAAAGTTTTCTATTGCTTTTATTTAAAAAAAACTATAACTTAATATTAAGTGAAAGATCAAACAAAAATAAAGATATGAAATGTAAAAACCTGACTACAAATAATAGAAAATAAAATTGAAAACAAATTTATATAGCTTTGTTAATGTAAATTGGGTCTATAATGCCCTATACAAAAAGCTAGATTCTTAAATCAATTCTTAGCTGAACAACACCAATTTGTCACATGATCCCTCAAGCAATTAACAATTATTATCATAAACAGAGCAAAACTCTCCATACAGTATTGCCACCTGTGCTAAACAGAGTAATCAATGGATGCCAGAAGGCTTGTGCATAAAATCCCTATCATGCCGAATAAGTTAAAATTATTAATTCTAACTATTATTGCTATAAAATGCGCTTACCATAGAGAATATATCTTCAGAAACTTTGCTTAAGGAAAATATCCTGTGCTATTTACAAGTTTTTTTTAAAGAATCTAGTTACACTAATATAAAAATCAAGTTATTCTAAGTATATCTGTCTTCTAGATATTCAAAAGTAATTATGCAGAAAAAATCAGACATTTTCTTTCTTAAAAGTGAAATTAGATTTAAATCTTTGTAAGTCAATTTGATTGCACAAATTAAAAAAATTGTTGTTTATTGTATAAATTTTTTTTGATTCCGTTCATATGATAGCAATGTTAGTTAATCAAATTACAAACAAGCTTTGAACAGAACTAAATAGATGGCCACTCATATTAATGCTTTGTTTATATATATATTTAATTATGTAATTATATATCTTACACATATTAGATAAATCTGAGTGTGTTTAATATAGATATATATGTACATTTCATAATCAAATGTTTCCATAATATTAGCTTAGCTATTTAGTAATATTAATTTTTTTTATGCTTGCTTAGAATATTATCTCTATTCATAAGTACATGTAAATGTATTATTCTTTACAAATGATCTTTTCATATATATAAATAGAGAATAAATCTAATCAAATAAAAATAGTACTAAATAGTAATCATGAAGTTCAAAAAATTATAGAAATAGTTAGTTTTCAAATAAACAAATAATTCAGATTTTTATATTTGGAGAGATTTGAACAAAGCCAGTTGAAAATATCTGAATTAATGTATGCTGAAAGTTAGCTATTTCTGTAAATTTTTTTAAATATTTGTAATTAGTTTATCATGGTTTTCATTTGACTTTAAATATATATAATGTATGAGTGTTTTTTTTTTCAAATATTACAAAAAAAAATTCACTTTTTCCTTTTTTAATCATTTTATAATTTTTAAAATCAAGCTATAAAAACAAATAAAGATAGATCTAAATATCATTTACTCAAACTTATAATTATAGTATATATAACAATTGGTTTAAAACACAAAATTATGGATTATTTTCTGAAATTATTGATGCAAGTAAAATTAAGAATTAATCATATCAATTTGAGAAAACTGTAGTTAAGTGCTACAATGCCTATGTCTTTCGGTGTTTATTGAGCCAAGCTAAGAAATAGTTCTTTTTGGTCCACACTGGTTTTAAAATTTTGTCAAATATTAGATGCTTATGACACACTGCTGCAATACTTCTTGGAAAAATGATTCGCCATCATATCATGTAAGATCATATTGGCATACTCAAAAACATATACAATCTTCTAAAATATTGTAATGGAAAATCAAGATACTATAAAATTAGCTTGTTTTTTTTTTTTTATTTTATTATTTATTTTTTTTTTAGAAAAAAGAAAAAAAAAATAAAAAATAAAAAAAAAAAAAAAAAAAAAAAAAAACCAACCTACTACATTATTTTTTAATAAAAAAATAATTTTTATCATTTTTATTAATAAAAAAAAAAAACCAAAAAAATATTAAAAAAACAATAATTAAAATAATATCTATTATTTATTTTTTCAGTAAAAAAAACACTCCCCTCCTTTTAATCAAAAAAAAAAACCCCCCACCCCTCTCTCCCCTTAAACTCCCCTCTTTTATTTTTTTGTAAGAAAGTATGAAAAAAAAAAAAAAATTTTAAAAAAAAATAAAAAAAAATTATTAATAAACCAGGGGGCCCCAAAAAAAACAAAAAAAAAAAACCCCACCTTTTTAAATTTTTTCCCAACCCCCTCTTCAAATGCATAGCAGATAATAACTCATATTTTGTTTATAACCTTTATTATAGTAAAATACGTATTGTTTACTTTACTATAAGTATATTGTATTTTTCAACATGCATTTATATATACACATGGATTTTTTTTCCGATAATTTTAACAAACCTGTAATTAACTTATGGCTCATCAAATATATGGCATTTGTTATAAATCTATTTACAGAACAACCAACTCCAAAAACATTACTATGATATTTTTATATGTATAGTATACATATAAGATTATAGAACAAACAAAAATTTAAAAAAATATTAATAATAGAGACAATACATTTATATATATATACTATGTGTGTATTTTCACTCATTCTCATTCACTCAAATAATAATAAAAACCATATTGCATCTTTTAAAAAAATAGACAATAAGTGTTGAACTCTTCTTACAGATATGAGGCTTTCCAACAAAATGCAATGTTAACTAGAAATATTTTATAGATTCTTATCTTCTATCATAAATGCATTACCTTACTAAAAATACCTTTTAATATTATTATAATGTAAGCAATGATGGCAAGAATATGCTTATCTCTCTTCATAAGTTCTCTGATAGATGAGTTCATTCTTTCTAAATATATGGTCCATTTCTGAGTCCAATTTTTTTCTTTTTGTTTTAAATTATCCTTAGAAAACATATTATCAAATGAAATGTTATACTATATCAAACTTTTGGATGGAAAAAAAAGTAAAGAAAAAATGTCTGTGTTTTTAACATATTTAACATGAAGAAAATATAATTAGTAAATAAAATCATATTAAAATTAGTGAGAGCATTATAAGATGAAAAAATGATTGCTGACATCCCATGTGATAAATATTTATAAAATGTACAAATTATGATGTTTTTATTTTTTGTTTATTTACAATTTTTTTGGATGACATGTAATTGAAATAACAGATCATTGCTGCTTCTCTATAATTAATAAACACATTATGGTATAGATATTAATAACAATTCAAAATTTCAATTCATAAAATATAATTACTTAGTTAATAAATATATAGTCAATACTTTATATTGATTGAATTAATAATTCTAAGTTACATAAGCAAGATCAAATTTATATTTTTTTAATTTATAGTACTTTCCTCTTTTAAGCAAGTGAAAGTAAAATTTATTTTTGATTCTATTTTGAATACCAAGTGTAAAACCCATTATTATGTGTACACTCTTGAAGCATTTAAGATAAAATTGAAAAACAATTCGATATTCTAAAACTTATTACTAATTTGGCTTGTGTACATATGTGTTGATTACATGCATGTACTTGGCATACAAAAATATGCAAAACAATATTAAAATTTTGATAGTATTACTATAGGTTAAATATTTTTTTTATTTAAATGTAATGGCAGATTTAAAGGAAATTATATTATAGCTATAAATGTTCTGACATCAGATTAACTTGAATAAATTAGAAAATGTTCTTTTTTGAAGTCCGAATTGATATTTCTTTCAGATGGTATAGAATTTTAATGTTCAATTTTAATTTGACTTAGTTATTTGTCTGCAAGAATTCAATAATTTCTCAGTATACTTAATTGTCAATCTAAGATTTTAACTAATGAAACTTCAAGTCCTTTCTCTGATGCAGACAAACTACTTTTTGGGTATGATGATAGAGTAACTATCCTTTAAGTAGAATAGCCAGTACAAGTTTTTCACTTTTCTCTATTCATGTATGGTTTTAGCCCAATTGTATATTTAGAATATTAGGATGTTGTCCTACTATACTATTTTAATACTAAACTTTAAATCCAATTGTAAATAAAATAATTTGTCTTATATAAATTTATTTGAAAAATACATTTAAACTGTCAAACAATAGATCCTTTGTTCAAATCTTACAAAACTGTATTTGTTTTCCAATATAACTATTAGTATATTTGCTAATCTGCTTCACTGTCAATATAATGGGTGTTTTTACATTGTTCATGTTTTAATTTAAAATAATTTTTTTTAATGAAAATGCACTTAAAATATTTAAAATGTTCTGATCTTCCTTCTATAGTTATAATTATACAGGTACATTAAATAAAAAACATATCTAATGCTAAGTTTAATATAAAAAACATATAATTTTTATTTCTTGAACTTACTAAAATCTTGGTCAAAAATTCATTTTTAATTATTATTTTTCTATCTTTTAAAATCTATATATATGACTTAAATCTCATAGTGTATATCTTCAATTCCAATTTAAAAACTGCATTCTGCTATTCAAAATTGAAATCCATACATATTTTAACTATATTAGATTCAATATACTCAAATCACTGGGGATAATAATAATTATAGCCAAATGTAATAAAATCAGAGCAGCATATATTATTAACAAATTTAATAAGCTAGTATTAATAAATAATGGATTATAAAATCATATATTGCCAGCATTTGATATGTTACCAAAAATTATATTAATGGATAAAATATATAATTATATTACACTTTTTCCAATTAATAAATTTTAATGTATCTGTTAACAACTTTATACTAATATATAATTTCATAATCAAACAACTATTTCCTATGGTTCATTCTTGTATTTATGCTTCACTTGTAAATGACTGCAATATCCAAAGATGAATAAAGTATTTTTAAAATTCTGAAGTATTAATTCATCAAAATCTTTCACAATCAGTTAATGAACTAAACACAACTTAAATAACCTTCCATTAAAGAATTTATACATATCAAAATTTACTTATATGATCATTGATTATATATATATTGGTAACAGAATAAAATAGGTTTAAAAAATACTACAGACCATCTCTTACACTATTAGTATGAAAAAAACCCCACACATCTTGAATCAAACATTCATTCTGAATATATTCTCTATTTTTCTTTTACAACTTTTCTTGTTTTTCCAAATTGCTAGGCTTAAATAATGCTAATTATTCTTCAAATTTTGAAAAGACCAAATAAATAGGATTAGCTACTGAAGAAATTATGAAATGGAATTAGATTGGATGATATAGACTCAGAGGTTTAGTAATTATGAGATGTTGCATCTGTGGAGGGTAAAGGATAGAATAAAGAAACCCACTGAATTATGCAAAAGACAGTGAAGACTTTAATAAGAATAATTTTAATTAAACCAAAATAAAATTAAAAAATAATACAACCCCCCCCCCCCATATATTTTCTCAAAATTACTGAACAATAATTAAAAATGTTCCTACTGCATAATCGAATTAATTTAATTACTCTTCTAAACTAGTAATCAAAAATTTTAATTTTTTTAAAAAAAATTTTAAATTTACCTGTCTGTAATGGTAATACTTTCAAATTAAAACATCACTGGGGTGAGGGGAAGAGTACCAATATCTCAATTAATAAAAATAACATATTTCAACACTTTAAAAAATTCTTTCCATTTCCAGATAAAAATCAAATCTCAATATTTTTTATTTGTATTAAAATAAACTAATATATTAATTTATCTAAAGACAGATCTTTTTTTTGATAGCGTAATTCATATATTAACAAATATGCTAAAAAAATCCATAGCGATTCTAACTAGGAGTTAGATTCACTAGTAGGTTTATTAAATTCCTGAATTCACCCACTGTATTCTCTATTTGAGTCATTATCTATATGATTCATAGCATCAAAGCTGTAAAATTCCATTTATAATGCAGATGAGCATAATAATTATGAATTGTCCTGAATATGTTAATGAGACTTCAATAATGTCTAGGAAGATCAAATTCAGTTATTTTTACTGTCGATTCTGGAAAAAGAAATTTATTTGGAACTTCATACAAATATCATTTTTATACTTAAATTGTTTAACTGTTTGAAGAGATTGTTTAGTGAACATATGGAAAGTGGTTCTTAAATTAAAACAAATCTTAGGTGATGAAACTAAATTTTGAGTTAATGGTCAGTAATGAATAACTTTGTAATCATGAAGCCCAGATGAAAGAGACTGTTGTAGTTGCTTTATATATTGTCTTTTCATTTTATATTTAAAATAAATTAATAAGAATGTATAGTGAATTTAACTTATTTGACATATATTTGAACTTTTTTTTTTTATATATTCTAATTTTAAAAAAGTAATTAAATCTCTCTGTATATTATGCAGTATTTTTCAATGTACTTCTTAAATTTACACATTCACTCTTATTTTATTCACACATATATGTTAAAAGATAAAACATGGTTATCATTGTCATTTGAATATTTATTATTCAGAAAATATAAAAACTATGTAAGATTTTGTAAGCTTGACCAGTAATCAATTGATCTGGAATTAAATAAATTACAAATCCTTAAATGTAGATATTTAAAATAAACTAGGAAAGTTATGTGATACTTTGTTGGTATATGCTTTTGCGAAAAAAATCTAAGGTATTCTATGGTGAGGATATAACTTAAGCTACTAAAACTAGTAGCTGATATAGTGTCAGCCCTATATGACTTTACAAAAAAATTGTCTTAGCCTTCAAAATCTAGAGACTAAATTTCAGGTCATTTGTTTAGATAATATAAAAGTGGTAACCTGATGTTTCAGTATTATTCAGTGTTTCACACCAATATCCAAAAACTAATTAGCAACTATTAATTACTCAAGCATACAACATATGATTAAGATAAACAGTGAATTGTTATATTTTATGCATACTTTAAAAATAAGCTGAGAAAATATACTTTAGTATGCTCTCACTTGAAAATAAATGTGTTTGTAATTAATCTCAACATCAAGGAAGACTTAAATTATGATATAATTGACAAAAATTTATAGTTTTCTATTCTTTGAAACAATTAAGATCATCTGCTTACATTATTGTCAGAACTAATCAATTATTAATAAATAAAGGTTTGAACTACAAATAATATTGCATAGATTCATATTTTTTTAAAATTTACATTTAAAACTACAATATTTATTATATATATTAAAAAAAACGCTGTATAATATAGCTGTTATATGATTTCATCCTTATATTTACATTTAAAATTTCAATCTCTATAGTATTGATAACATGTTCTAAAAAATTTTGTTTCACTCTAATACAGTTAAAGAAATGCAGCAAATATTTCATATAGTATTTTTGATCATTTGTAAGAAAAGTTAGATTTACAAGTTTTTCAACATTTTAATTCCTTTTTTGTAAATCTTCTAGTCATAATATCATCACCACCATTAATTATCTGCAAAAAATAGTTCTTACTCGTTGACACCAACAATCTTCATATATATTGCTACAACTTTGAATACTTATAATTTATTTTAAAATAATATTTATTGATCACAAAAAAATTTACATCAAATTATTGGTAATGCTAAATTGTAAACATTTAAATGTGATGCAATTTTTCTTTATTACAAAATTGGACATTATAAATACATGATTTAAAATAACTCAAAGAATTAAAAGAAACTTAAGATAATTACAACATAATATAATGAAAAATAATATTGTATGATTAGTAGCATTAATCAACAAAAAAAAATTATAAAAATTTTGACTGAAAGCAAGATAAAACAATACAATTAAGCACCTATTGCAGTAATGAGAAAATCAAATTCCAAGCAATTGCAAAGGATTTGCAAGAGCTTGAAACTGGTCATAATAATATTTCTTTTAGACCACCAATCATTTTTATTCTACCTCTCTAGAAAGCCTTCAAATATCCTTCATAATTTTATATTATTTTCTCTATGCACATAAAAAAACCCAAAAAAAGATTATACAATTAGATATTGTATTATTTAATAATATATGTATTGCCAATATAAGCTTTTTTGTAATAAATAATATATTTGTTATTAAATCATCTTTTTAGGTTTTATTTATTCATATATATATATATCTACATTGTAACGGAATGGACCTTACTTGGTATGCATATAGGTTACTGGGGTTCTACTAATGAATATAAAAGTACCCCTTTGTTGCTCGTACTTATGCATATCCCGCACACATTGAATTCGTACCTAGGAGAGGAGAGATTAAGAACTAACTAAATATTAATTCTATATTTAATTTATCTGTATTGCAATTTACTTCCGCTATGCTGGATTTTGAACCCAGGGAGAATTTGCCTGATCATCTATTTCAGATCATATTTGTATCACAGGAGTATGAGAGATGTAAAATAAACATATTTGCTAATGAGAGTTGATATAAGATCATGTGTAAATAAATAAAATGATCTTAAATATGTAGATGGATATGACTAATTAAAATTTGCCTACAGAAAGATAAACCAAGAATCATATTTTAACATTTGAATAAATTTAATAATCATATTTTAACAGAGAAAAATTTAAAATAAAATTGTGAAACATTCATTTAGGCGTTTGTGGTTATTCTTAGTTTATACTTGTTTCTAACATTAACCCAAACCCTGATCCCACGAAGAATAGCCACTCGAGTTTCGATCAACTATATAATTTTCATACTATATATAAAATTGCCGTATATTTATATAATAATTTTAATCTGCTATACCTCTATTTAACATCATGATAGTTTAGTTCCCCGTTATGTACGATGTTTGTGTTAAGTGAGAACTATTCATGCCATAAATAATGATATATAAAAAAAGAAACAGCTAACACACACACATTGAAATAAACAAATAAAGAAAATGTAGATGTTGCAAATATATCAGGTTTAAATTATATACGTATTAGGTAATGTCTTATCTTTTCCCATCTGATATTTATAGGGTTATTGCACAATCAAGCATACATCATAGATTTTATTTTAGTTAGTTTAGGTGACGAATGAAAAAAATTTCTTCTTTATATTACTCGTCAATGCTAAGACTGAATATTTTTACCCCTATATTAAAGCAAAGAAAACAAAATTATAACATCTAATATACAAATAGATTAGGTAGATTACGTTAACTTTAACTTGGCTCTGAAGTCTATATAGAAAGTATCCTAATGGCTTGTCCCAGTAATCCATAGTAGTTCATTTATCATAGATAGTAGTTCATAAGCATTCCAGAACATGTCAGGTCAGATATCTTTAATAGCCTTAGAATTGGGGTCTTGAAATCAAGAGTTATAAGATGAATTTATTATGAATCAACTTTATTTTTTAAAAGTACCAGTGTGAAGTAATGGGCCAATTCTGACCTGATCTCGACAAGACATAGCTCCATGGATGTATTCCTAGCGCTTATGCATGTTTGTTTTTGCTATTAATTATATTTGCATAAGTAGTTTCTTTTGAGTGGAGTATTGTCAGTGTCTCTTATCTTACTACATAACTTTCAGATCTAGGTTTTGTGATCTATAGCAGGGAATTAACAATAATTTTAGAAATTTGAACACTTCTACTTTATTTATGCAGACTTTAATTTTGAATTCATTATTTAATTATATTTAGTTCTTTACATTTACCCTCACTTTCTGGATATTTATATATGAGTTTTGATAATCTTGCCATTCAGACTTGACTGACACTTGTCTTCGAACTTTAATTTCAACTCTTTTGTGTATGAAATTGTAGGTTCTTCTCTCAGTGATAGATTTTTTTCTTTCTATTTTCAAATGCTCCTGGTCCAACTCGAGCGTGTTCATGCTTATCCTTTTATTTCATTGTTGACATTATCTTTATAAAGTACACCTGGGTCTCGTTTTACACGATAGATAGGTTCCTCAGAAAACACGCGCAAACGAAATCGTGCAAAAATAGACATAACTTGCCTTGAAAAAGGGGGGATACGGACTGTGATTTTTCAAAACTCACGTAAAAGCAAAGCACCAACGTAAAATTTACTTTAAAATTCGTGCAAAAAAAAAAATAAGGAAATAAAATATGACTAATAAAAAATTTCAAATTTGAAAAAAATTGATACAAGACAAACTTTTTTTAACTATAATATTTAATTTTATTCAAAACAATATATTTTTATGCATAATTTACAGTAATTTATATTTTTTTATACACGTTTTAATTATTATCGCTATTTGCCGGTAAACAGGTACGTTTGCAAACTGATAAAAAAATCAGATTCTTCACAAGATGAAATACAACTAGCGCCAACGTCACTCTTATGTTGTGTTAATTAATGGTTTTCTGGTGACAACATAATTAGTCTAACAACTAAAAATTAAATTCTTATTTTTGTCTTTAATTTTCAATTTTAAATGTGCCCACTGCTATTACTCATCTTTTAAAAATAAACTTGTGGACACTAAATGATTAATAATTGATTAAACGTTCTTTTTTAAAAAACAAAAACAGAATGTGATTTAAAATGCAAAATTAACACGCACAATATTTGAACAAATTTACATTATAATCTTGTAAAATTTAATGTGTGTATACATAAAATGTGGAAATCATGATTTTAATTTTATTATTGCATCAAATCTTACTATTATACAGCACTGAAAATATTGAAATTACTAAGTTGAAAGTCGAATTTCAATAATGTGCTATTACTTTCAATATAACGTGAGTGCGCGAAATTTATTATTTAAAGTAATAGAGCAATATCGGAGTTTGACTTCCGGTGAAACACAAATTGCGTAACTTCAAAATCGTGTTAAATAAGTCCGCGTAAAAAGAGACCCAGGTGTATTAATATAAATAATTTGTTAATAAAAATATAAAAAAAAAAATTATATATATAACTTTTGATGTAATTTTTCTCTACTTTAATATTATTAGTATTTTCGTTTATTTCTTGATTGCGTTCACTCATCTGATCTAGTAGGTATTGTTGAGTTGTACTTGCAATCATAACACATTTAATGATAGTGATTGTAAACAGTTAGTTGGCAAGTCTGTTTGATAGATTTATTATAAATCTTTGTTTATTGTTTATTTAGGTTGGGATTTTAAATATAGATTGTAGTTATTGGTTTGTCCATTTGTGTGTCCTAACATTTACTAATCTGGTAACTAATAAGTCAATAACATCATGGATCTTGAACTAGAGTTGGGTCTCATGGTATATACTAGGTATTGGAGGGGTGTTGGAGGCATCTGCAACAATATATAGTCATTATAATAAAGAATAGCAGTAAAAGAGGACTCCTTTTACTTCAACAAAAAAACTCAAATAAAAGAGCAATTATAGATTTCATGAAAAAAACTGGTTTGGCCTCAGGAATTGTCAATTAATAGTCTTTCAAAAGTTAAGGATATAACCTATTTACATGGATATTATCTAATTTCTATTCTTTATTATAATAACAATTCATGGAAATATTTAATTATATATATACATATAGTCATTATATACATATACTTTTTGGAAAATGATCATTTATTAGTTTGTTAAAAAAATCCATCAAAAGAATAGTGATATTGAAGCATAAAATTTATGACTATAAAAGAAAGTTCAAAAGGATATTCTGTTAATATAAAAATATTTGTTTGATTTATAATTAGCAGCAATAAATAAATCAAGATTCCAATAATTTTAAATGTAAAATGAAGTATTTTTTTATTACCTCTTGGAGTTCTTCCTCTTTGTATTTATTTTGAGTTTCATATAAGACAACCACAATATTATAAAAGAATATCTGCATTTTATTGAGCTGAATTTTTTACTAACTATATTGTAATTAAGTTGTACAATAAATTAAATCTGCATTTTAATACATAATAAAGTATATTCTCAAAAGTTTACTAAAACTTAATTATGGTTTGATTTGGTGTTAGCAAAAAAATACACAGATTATATCTTTATCACCAAATAATATTACTATAAGCAACAATAATGTAATTGGAAAAAAACAAACAAACAATAACAACAAAAAAGTATCTAAGCAATAAATATTTTATTATTATAAATATACATTATCTAATTTTTTCTTTACATTGTATTCTATTCCTGTTTTCTTTCTTTTTAGGTATATAAAAATATTTTTTCCCCTTTAAAATAGATATGAATCATTTTTGTACAAAACATGAATTATTATTATTTTTTATTTCCTAAATAAAAATATAAAAATTATTTCTACTTCAATTTGTAATTTTTTTTTTTTAATATACACATAATTAAAAATAAAATAAAATAATCATACAAAAAAAAAAAAAACACCTTCCATCTCTCTTCAACTTAAGTAATTACATGTGGTTACTTTTGATCTTTTTTAAAGACTTTCTATATTTTTGATACTAAACTGAAAAAATAATAGAATGGTTCATTATTTTTAGTTAACTAAAAAGGACCCCAAAATCAACCATTCATACTACAAAATATCTATAATAATATAGTTTTTGTTTTAACGTTACCTATTAAAATACATTTCTGATATGTATGATAAACTAGAATAGTCACCCTGTATGGAAGAATTTACAACAATGAAAAAAAGCTCAAAGCATGACTATTACAGTGCTGGTAGATTACTACATTTACAAACAAGAAGAGAATGAATGATATTGTTAAAAAAATCAAGCATACAATTTAAATCTGTGTCAAGGACTACATTCAGTGAAAGAAAAACCCTGTATGGTTTGGTTTAGCATGGGAGTAGGCAAATTTTTCTGACTGCAGAGCATGCAGATATCTTTTTGTAAGATCTCCAGCAGGCTGTATGTAAAAAAAAGTTTTTCTTTTCCCATACATAAAGTGCTCACAATAACATATTGAAAAACAACTTTTTATTTTCACCTAATTTTCATAAATTAAAAACTTTTAAAACCTGTTTCATGTAATTTTAGGGTGCTGTCTAGCATAGTATGTGTGTGTATAGTTATGTAAGTAGATTTATACTTGACACATGCTAACAAACATATATTTCTTGTTTATAGAACATTTTTGGGGTTGTGCATTGACAGCAAGCTACACAAATTATCATCAAAGGGTTACGATCTGAGGGTTGTAGTTTGCCCATCCTTGGTTTAGCATAATGATTGAGTAATGGAAACAGAGCTAAATATTCCTGGATCGATTCTCAACTAAATAAAAAACAAACAAACAACTCACATCACTCAATTGAAATGATTTGTTATGCTCAACTAAGCCAACTGGGTGCTCAAATATTATATAATCTCCTGAGCAATTAACTAAATGCTTATTTATTTGCAATTATAAGATACATGTTAATCCTAAAAAAAAAAAAAAAACAGGTTTAACAAATTCTTTTTCTAGTTAAATAAAAAAGAGAAGGGGGGGGGGGTTATCTATACTTGTTGAACATTTCATAAATTACAACCTGAATAAAAACTAAGCATTAATTTAAAAATACCCATAAAAATATTATAATAGCTTTTAAATTTATTGCTCTTTCTTTTAATAATTAAAAAGCAATAACTTAGAATTTGACAAATAATACAATTGGCTGGGCAAATAGAAATTTAGCTACTTTTGAGGTGAGGTTGTAAGAATAGATTTTCTTTGAAAGTGTTTTAATAACTTAGTGATTTAAATGTGTCAAGAATTAATGTTAAACAGTTAAATACAATTAAATGATACCAGGGAGTAAGCTGATAAACAAGGGGGAAAAGAGAAAATTCTTATACTGATCTTAATTAACATTTATTTAGAATTGTGGAATTAATTTTATATAATGACATGACTCCAATGCTTTGACACATAAAAAAATGAAGACTTTTAAAAGCATTAACTAAAGATATAGTGTTATAATATAATAGTTATTAAAACAAAACCCATTTAATCCAAATTAATAAAATTTTAATATCACTTCTTTAAAAACTTGTTTTTATCACATGAACTATTACAACAAATTACAAATATACATCAAATATCCAAGCTTTGATTATATCAGATAGTTTTTATCAAGGATTAACTTTAAAAAAAATATATAAACTTAATAAATATGAACATAAAATTCCATATTAATTTAATGCAAAAATATTTAATTAAAATCACACAATCCTTATATAATCACAAAACAAAAACTATATATATTTATCTTATAACTATTCCCTTAACAACTCACATTTCCTTTATACAAAATTATACTTTAAATAAAACTCTCCAATATAATCCTCTATAACTGGATAAATTAAAATTAAAAAAGTGTATTGAAATGATTAATAAACGATGCAATTAAAATTGAAAATTGTTAAAATAACACTGGATACAAAATATTTAAAAATGATAATTAAATAATTATAAGGAATTTGATTGAAGACTTTTTTTTATAAAGCATGATTTTGTATAAAGGAAATATGAATTGTTAGAGGAAATGATTTTTTAAAAGTAAATATTATATGTATTTTTCTTTTTGACTGTATAAGAATTGCATATTTTCAATTAAATTTGTTTGCATTAAATTAGTATAGAATGCTATGTTTATATATATATTTAGTTGATCTTTGATAAAGACTATTTGATATAGTCAAAATCTTGGATATTTGATGTAAATATGTAATTTGTTATAATAGTTCATATAATAAAAACAACTTTTTAAAGAAAAAAAAGTAGTGATAAAATTTCAGCAATGTTCTATTTTATTAGAAAAATTAAAAAAAAAAACATCATTTATTGTTTTTATTAAAACAATGTCTATATACTCCCACATCCCAGCTGATAAAAAGGCAGCAATTTTGCATTTTTTGACAATTAATCTTTGAAAACTAAAAACATAAATAATTAAAGATTCTCTATTCTCCTCCTTCTGATAGAAACTTATTTCAAAATTTTATGCTGACTTATAATTAAATTGCTTTGTAGGGTAGTTTTAAATAGACAGTGTTAAAAATATAAATGACTTTGTTTATTTATATCTTTTAAAAATAAGTATTTTCCATGGAGAATATATATTATTAATATTGATAATTATTATTTAACAGTGAGTAAATAAAAATTACAATCTTCATTTTCTAGGATTCATCTTTGCTTTTAAGTTGACAAAAAATGACTACCATATTTACTTATTTCACTTTTTGTATAGTTAATTTATCAATGTGAAACAGTTATATTAGTAAGCTTTTATGAGATGAATTTTTTCATAAATTATACAATTACTTGATGATCTTAGAATTAAGAGAATGATTCTAATAAGATAAAATATGTAATTAAATATTATGTATGATTATAAAAAATTTAATTTCTCAGGAAAAGAGTAAGTAGTATCAAAGAACTGTTTAGAAAAAGATAATCTTCAGATTTTATAGATTATCAACATGTTTCAGCATACATTAATGTGAAGTTCAGTTCTTTTTATGCATTTTTGAGAATGGGTTTTCAATAACTGCAATGTTAATCTGCTTATAACAAGAATGCATGGTGATAGCAACACAAATGTGGTATTCTTAATATTATTCCACAAAAATCACCATAAAAAATGATCTGGGTTTAATTTAAAAACAATCATGAAAGGATACTCATATTATAATTTTTAGTAATTGGCTATTCTTAAATTCATGTTTTATTAGCCCATCTTCCATGCAGTTTGAACAGGATATCCTTGAAATCATTTAAATGTATTATAGCAACCATTTTACATTCTATTTTGCCTGGTCTGTATTATTTTCCAGGTTGTAATATCAATGAATCATGAAGTAAGTGAACAATAACAAAAAATCTAAACATTATATATATAAATTATAGTTTATAACCAAGTTGAATGTATCCTACATCCGGATCATTGCAATATAAAAATTCATATTCATTATATTAATATACAATAAATACTAACAGGCAAATAAAATATACATTTTAGTAAACATATTGCTCATCCAGGTTAGATTCTTTTATAAAAATTTCATTTTAACATTTTTTCTCAAAAACTATAAATAAAAAGAAATTGTAAACACTTTTAGCTTCATTAAGATCTTAAAAAGCTTTTCATAACCCAGAATCCTAAACTTCGGAGGGGGGGGGTTATGTTTACAATATCTACTTCTATAATAATTGTAATAGTATGCTGAGCAATATATACATATAGCAACAACACAAACAACATGTAAAAATTGAGTATTATAATTATTTTTGCCTTTAAAAAATAATTTGTGCAAAAAAAAAAAAAAAAAAGGGAAAAATAAATAAAACTACATTTAAATATAGTATTTTCTTAAAAAAAAATATATAAATTACTACAGATTTCAAATCATTAAATTGAATATATATGAACTAATATAAAGATGTGTGTATAATTAATACTTACAGTCCACACATTTTCAAAAGTTAAACCCATAAGCATTGTGAACATAATGTGTATAGATTTTGTTGGTGCTATTTAAAGTTGTTTTTTTTTTATTTCACAAAAAAAATCCATTGGTTGTGCTTATCTTTCTAACAAAATTATCAATAAATTTTTTAAAAAAAAAGTCATTAAAAAACAATGAAATCTCATATAGTGTCAGCTTCTTACAATGAAGTTTACTAATAGCATGAAAAAAAGTAATGTGAAGATGCACTAACATAATCTATAAACCTCATATTCCTACTATATATACCTTTTTTTTAAAAAAAAAACAAAACAAAACAACTTTCTAAAATGTGTTTGGATTTTTGGTTTAACCTGTATGTACATACACACACATAAACCTACTACTTTATCATCATCATCATCATTCCTATTATAAATTTTAAAAAAAATGCAGCAGAAGTAATTATAGAATTAAATAAAAAAGTACTATAAATTTTACATACTGTTCTGGACTTGAATGAAGAACTACTGAATATTTAAAATTAAATCATATCATTTAAATATGTAGAATGAAAACTACTTCAAGGATGTGATTATAAAAATATATATAAAATTCTAAATATATCTGTAAAATATATACCACCACTCCCCTTCTACAAGTAATTACTAATTTTCTTCTAATAACAATTTACAATAGCAATGCAGATAGATAATGAGATTAGCACTTGTGGGTATAAGTGTCCTCTCCAAGCAAGCAATGAAGATTACATTTTGCTTCTACTGAGTTTTTATTTATGGTCAACATTACCATTTATTTTTTAGCCCTAGAAAAACTAAAAATGTTTTTAAGCAAAAATTCTGAGATGTCTAAACTACTGGAAAAAAAAAAAAAAATCCCAACAAATAAATCTCAATATGAAATAAAATTTATCAATACACCAATTTCGATATTCATGATAGAAGAACAAGATGGATTTTAATAAAAACCATTGCTTATTTTCAATATGTATATACCATTGAATTATTGTTCAAATTTTGAATAAAGTTAAGAATTAAAATTATAAACTGATAAAATGTTAACTAAAATTAATATTGACTTACAATATCGAAAAGAGAAATAAGAATATAACTTAGGATTGAGATACTTCAAAACCACTAAACAACACAAGACTTCACCCTACATAATATTGTAGCAAATCCATTAATTCTTCTATTTCAGTTCTACCACTTATTGAGGAGTTTTAGATCTGAATTTAATGTAGCTGGATTTTTTTTTGTAGTTCAAGCATCTTTTACTTCTTTTTTCTGTATTATGCCTGAAATTCAAAAACATATTTTGGTGTTCTCAGTATCTTAATAACCATAAGCACCTATATATTCCATGGCTAGGACTATTATAAAATCAATAAATACTACATGATTCCACCTTATGCAATACTTTCTTTACTTAGCAAATCTATTTCTTCTATTTTAGTTCTGCTTTCTAATGCAAGATTAATCTATTGATTACTCAACTTTACACAGTTGGAAGAACTAAAGTAAAAGATACAGATTTATTACAGTATAAATATACTTAAATGTCAACAAATCCAACACCAATTGAACTACAAAAGTATAATGGCTATTCTGTCAAAAAGTCATCATGAAAAAAAAAAGTTGATGCTATAATTTATTCAATTACTAAGGGTTTTTACAAATAGAAATCATTACGCTCTCCAGTTAATTATGTAATAACTAAAAAATTAATAAATTATTATGGAAATCAAACATATTATTGAAACAATAAAACAAGCCATTAGTTATGATGCTTTTAGGAAAATGCATAAAACAAAGTTTAATAATATTCAATCTTTAAATCAATGATTTCTCCACACATAAAATGCTATTGGTAGATCAGTGAAATAAGAATGACCATATCCATCAATTCCTCAAAAAATTTAAAACCTAATGATTTTTTTATATCAATCAAGGAATCAATTGCACAAAGAAAACTGAAATATTTTCTCCTCTGAGTATGTTTAGTGTTCAAAATTTGGGGAAAAAATGTCTTATATTTGAAGTAATACAATACATTACTAAATTATACATGAACAAATGCTGTGTGCAAAACTGATATTTTTCAGTTCGTAATGTTAACTATAACAAAAATGATCAATTTCGTAAGATCAGGAGCAATGTAATACAGATTAATTAAATTACTTTTAGAAGATGAAGATATCCAATTCATACTAACATTCTTTTACATACTGAAGTGAGTTGGCTTAGTAGAGATAAAATATTTGAGTGATTTATTCTACTTTTTGCCACAAATTAATTTATTGCATCAAGAGGCAAATTTTATGAACAATTAAAAAAGATATTGGTTAATCAATCTTGGATTTTTAGCACATATAATGACAAAGCTTAATAAACCAAATTTAAAATTGCAAAAGACAAATCACTATATTACTGACATGATTAGTGCAGTAAATACCTTCAATCATAAATTAGCATTATTGACATCCCATCTGATGACAGAATTTCTCAAATATAAAACATACTACTGAGAATTTGAATAAGAAAATTTTATTGCTACATCATATTTAAAAATTATTGATATATTTTTAGAAGAGTTTCCCAGATTGAAAATTTTGTGGTGCTAAAACCTGTTGTTTTATAAATTTATTTAATATAACTGACGATGATATATATATCTGCTTTAATCTCAATATATTTTGAGCTTAATAATATCAAACACATACCTACAAAATAATATTATTTTAATTAAAAACACATCATTGCAATAAAATGTTATGAAACTGGGTATTCAATGAAAATAGACGTCTTATTTTAAAAAAAATGTGGATTAAAAATTTCTTCATATTATGAGTTTTTCCAAACATGAAACATTTGAAATCAAAACATTGAACAAAGCTTACAAATTCATATATAATAATTGCTAACTCTAAATAATTCTCTGATTATAACCAACTAGCAGAAGATTTACAATCCCAAAGATCACACTGCATTATTATATGTATCATGAAGTTGCATATGAATATAAATTATACATTAAAATTCTATTCTGTATGACACTAATAAAATTGTAATTTTTTTTTTTTAATAACTAGTCCTAGATTCTCTATAAAATAGGTGCATATGATATTATGTGCCGTCTGCAATTTTCAAATTTATTGTGCCTTTTGTGACAAAGAGAATGCCAAAACCTGGACTATGGGCACTTTCAGAATATAAGATAGGTAAAAATCTCAATGCACAGCAACATTGAAAATCTATATTAAATGTTTATGAATATATTAGGATCATAAGTGAAACATAAAATAAATTTCAAAAATAAAATTATTTTCAAAAATGTTTGGCACAATCAATATCTATAGAAAATGATAAAATTGCAATTAGAAATGTTCCTTTTTTAAGAAAGATTATATTAAAAATAAATAAGAAGTAGAAGAAATAGAAATAAATAAATTTAAAAAAGAGCAGTTTGTGTGGCTTTAACAAAACCTAGTCTTAAATATTAAAAATAGGATCTTTAATATAAAAAGTAATTTCTTTTTTCAATCAACAAGAAAATTCTGCAAAAAGTAACTGAATACAACTAAATTTGTATGAGAACAGGCTTTGCATGATTTTAATTAATTTCCAACAACCTTCAGTAAATGATGCTGATAATAAATATTATAAAGTATCAAGTATAAATGCAAACTTTTTTTTTTTGAAAGTAAGTAATCAAAATAAAATCTTAGAACTAGTCTTAAAAAAAATCCTTATAACAACATCAATGTTTAAAACCATCAAAATAAAATTTGAATTAATGTTAGGATTGTTCTTTTATTTAAAGATCACTGCCATTCCTTTTTTTTTAAATATTTGTAATAATAATAATTTCCACATTATTCCAAAATATACTCTAATATTATCAAAGCCATATTACATAATTAGTTTAAGAGGATGATGATGACGACGATATTTCAAAATTAAAACAAAATTATGATAAAACAAACAAACAAAAAAAAAAAACTAAAATAAAACAGCTGCTTATAAATTGCACTTCTCTTCCCTCATTAACCAGACAAAGGCCGTAAATCAACTTTCACTTTTTCATTAATACTCAGCATACCAACAGTAGGATAGAGACCTCCTTTTGGGATCCTAATTTCTTTACGACCAATTGTTTTTCCATTTCGTGTAAAAAATACCTGTAATAAAATAATAGAAATTAAAAAAAAAAGATATTTATATTAATTTTAAAACATAGTATAATTTATCTTTTTTAAAAAATAACAAAAAATAATATTTCTACATTTTTTGACAAAAAATAGACAATTCCTACATAATTTAAATATTTTCATTTTATTTTATTTTAATATGTTGTTTGGTGTAATTAAAAACATTTTGTATATTTATATAAAAATTCCTCTACTTTTTTATTACAATGAGAACTTGTTAGGACATAAACCTGAATTATTTCATTTGCTATCTTTCACTAAGCTGAATATCTAATTTTGCCATTGTATCTGATACACCATCAATCTCCACAACTTTGTTCTATCATTTTCTATTTATAATGAATTCCACTTCACGTGTGCTTCCAATTCTTGAGTCTTTGCAGTAAAATACATGTATACTTTTCAGATCAATTGTCTCATCTTTTTTTCTAACTTGATCAAGTCCAATAATATCCCATTTAATGTTAGACAGTTCTTTTTTCACTTCATGTAATCTTCATTCACTTGAAAGTGGTATATAGTTGTAAGTAACTAAATAAAAAGTCATCACTGAATGCCAGTTTGGATTCATATTTAGAAAATTCTTAACACTCAACTATCTTTAGCGGCTAACTGCTGCCTTAGTTAATGATTTTACAGCCTTCTGGAAATAATAGCCACAATTTATTTATGTCTAAGATGATTATAAATATGGCCATGGTGAAAAAAATGAGCAGAAACAAAGACATGACAAATTTTCAAAAAAGTAAAACTGTACATTATGAATTTTGTCCTTGAAAAAATACTGAACAGAAATGGACATAGAAGCATCTAAATAAAGATATAGCAGAATTAGATTATATTTTGAAGAACAGAAAATGGGTATTTCTTGACTATTATGTTCTTATTACATTCAATTGAGGAAATGATCATTGATTAATGCTATGTAAGATATATATTAATATGAAATTAGAGAAACAAAAATTATTTAAAAAACTATTATTTCTAATCCTTTTAAAATATTGACAAACTTTGAAGTTAATTAAACTTAAATGATATCAACAAGAAAATAATTGATACTCTACTAAGAACTGACACAAGCTTAGCTGATGTATTAATTTTTTTTATATTATATTAAATGCTTTTATTGACTGCACTAAAAATAAATAATTGTTTTTTATTCTTAACCAACAATTAGAGTTTTTTAGATGTAACTTGAAATAAAAGCATGGGGGGGGGGGGTCCAGAAATTATCCCCCTCCCATGCTTTTATTTCAAGTTAAATCTAAGTGGTTGAAGAAACAATTATGTTATTTCTTTTTAGCAAGCATTTAACATAAAAAAAATTAACTCTATTATTTAAAAGTTTTTAGTATTGGTACAGTAAATGAAAATGTAAAACTATATTGTACTTTAAATTGGCCGAACATTTATAACTGATATATATATATCATTAGAACTTGTTATAAAAAATAGAAATTGACTTAATTAATTTCTGGACATAAGAAATATATAATGACTTATATACAAAAAATATGTTTATACTAAATATATATATTTAGTATGTGTACATAATTATATATGTATAATAAATCAGCAACTAAGTTTACTTTTTAAATTGATAATTTATTTTTATTTTATAATTTGCACTCTCTCAATTTAATAGGTTTTTTAAAAAAATGCTTAAAAAAAAAAAGCAATCTTTAAATTTCCATGTTTGTTTTAAATAATGCAATTTTTCTAGTTTACTTTTTTTAAAAAACAATTATTTTAAAATAAAAATAAAAAGTTTTAAATAGAAAACTTAGTTACTGATTTATTATACATATATAATTATGTACACATTTAAAATATGATATATATATTAAGAGTTTAAAATGATTTAAAAAATATATTAAATTGAAAACAAAAAAATTGTTAACTGCAAAACATGAAATTATTGAATATTTTTCATATTTTTCCCCACCCTCTGTTCCATATCTAACAAACTAATTGACATACTAAAAAGATGTGTTTTAAATGAATTAGAGTGATATAACTTAGTTATATATCAATTTTTAAGCAATTCTATGGAATTTAAATATATTAATCTTCGATTTTAAAATTTCATTCTAATTTGAAAAAGATCAAAAATTAATAATAAACAAACAGATTTCTCAAAATCAATAAAAGCATTTATTAAAAAAGCAGCAATCTATCAGTGAATATTCAACTGAGACAAGATGAATGTATGAAAAAAAAGAAGAAATATGAAAATATTTAAAAATGAACCATTAAAAAAAATTGAGTATCTAGAGTTCTATAAAGTGATATGAAAAAAATTAACAATAATATAAGAACATATAACTGTGAATTGTTAAAGAAAGCTATAGAAGAAAATATAAGTTTCATGTATTTAAAAAAGCTTTTTCAGTATTAAGAACAAATAGATAGAACAATTTCTAAAAAAAGAGTTGATACCATGAAATTTATGGAAGAGCTTTACAAAGAAATGTATAGTAATAAAGATCAAGAAAACCAAATAACCACTACAACAGATTTTGGAAATGATGGAATTATTATTGATATTTTTAAGGAAGCAAATCAAAAAATAAAAAAATTGTTGGCAAAATTATATACCAAATGTCTAATGATAAAGATGTACCAATTGTTTGAAAGAATGCAGTAGTAATACTGTTATTTAAAAAAAGATGATAGAGAAGATATCATAAATTACTGATCTATCAGCCTTCTATCAGTTCTATACAAAATAATTACAATTCGACTACAGTGAACTATGGATTCAAATTGATCAAAAGAACAAGCTGGATTTAAAAGTGGTTTTAGGACAGTAAATCGTATCCAAATATTAAGGTGTAAAAAAAACCCAATGAATATAAGTTGCTATTATGCTTTGGATTTGTAGAATAAGGAAAAGGCACTTGATTTAGCCTTGAACCATGAAGATATAGACCCAGGATATTATCACATTCTGAAAAATATTTATCAAAATGATTAGACAGTGATACTAAGAGGATTAATAACATTGATAATATATGACAGGGTAATTCCATATCGCCAAAACTTTTTATAAACATTTTAAAAAAAGTTATTTTGTAGATTACAATGGAAAGCTAAGAGAATACAAATACATGGAAATTATTTAAGACATCTAGATTTTGCAAATGATATAGTTGTTTATGCAAAAAATGCATCATAGCTCCAGGAAGTGTTGCAAGAGTTATAAGATGAAAATAAGAAAGTAAGAACTAACAATAAATACTAAAAAAAAATAAAGTAATGTTTAACGAATTTTCTCAGATAAAGAAAATAAAGACTGATAACTTGAATTAGAAGAAATTTAAAATTTCAAATACCAATGGAAACATAATGGATGCATCTAAAATTAAAAGGAAATATGCTTATATATTTAAAAAGAAATTTTTTTAATAATTATGTTTTATCAATTCTTACTTAAGGGTTTGAGACTTAACAAAAAATCAATTCAGAGACTTTTGACCATTAAATGAAATGTAGAAAATATATGTTAAAAATAACAATAAGGAATCAAAAACAAAATATTTGAGTGAGACAACAAACATGTATCATTGCAATAATTGAAAAAATTAACATACTGAAATGGTTCCAGGCAGGACATATGGCTAGAAGAGTTAATGTTAGATGTACAATTGAAATCTTAAAGTGGATTCCAAAATTTTTTTAAAGATTTTGAAGGAGACTATATATGGGACAGATAAATGAAATAAGAAAGCTTGTTCATGTGATGTGGAGAAGTTATGGATTGGAGAAAATGAATTAAACTTGAAGAGATTATCATCTTGTAGTGGAGTGATAATATTTGAAAATAATGATGTATTTATATATAAATATATTAAAAGCATAAAGCTAAACTAGTCAATAAATCAAAATTACCCCAAATTCATAACTCAAACAGACTAGCCAAGAAAATAAACTCTAAATCACTATCAATGATTTCACTGCTACTAGCAGACTTTTCAAGTTGTGAATTTGGGATAATTTTGGTTATATATATATATTCTAAATAATCAAATTTAAATGTTAAAATTTGTCCATAATTAAAAATAATAAATTTAAAACAAAATTGAAATAGATAACTCACTGTAAGAAAAAAAATTATTTAATACATCATCCGGCTTTCATTCCTTAATGGAACCTTTTCAAAATTGTGTAAAAAGAAACATCTTGAAATGCTTCCATTAAAGAATGAGAGCCAGACTGATGTATTAATATTTTTTTTTTTTTATTTATAGTGAGTTGTCTATTTCAATTTTGTTTTAAATTGATATTTTTAATATTGTAACCGACCCCTATCTCACCGAGATTACGGGCTTCGAAATAAACATGACATAGCGTAAGGCTTTATTTATTTTCTTATATCGACAGTTATTCACTATCCACACAAGGGGGCGCCAGATACGATTATTTAAGTGGATTTTAATTACTCGCATCACCTTACATCATGTCAAAACGATTTCGAAGTCTAATCCCACCCACTAGCTCAAAACTCCCAGCATGGACCACTAAGATTTCTCAAGGCCGTTACATGATTGTTTCGAGGACGACTCCTCCCGGAAAAGACGCATTGTCCTAATGAAAAATCAGCTTGGTTTTCTAATTAGTCGACTAGCATAAGATTCATTTATTGTTGTCACTGACCAATGAGGTGGTTCGTTTCGCCCAACACTAGGCTTAAAGTTCATCCCCCGATGTATCTATATAACATAATTATTTGACGTTTACTTCGATTGATTATAGACCCCCCGCTCTTAAATCTATCTTAACTAAGGTTAATAAAAACATCTGACTTACACTTTGAATAATTAATAAAGTAAATAAATTGAAATGAAAATTAAATTTAACTAAATATACTTCAAAGATAAGTCATTAAAGAATAAATAAACTCTTTTTAAAGATTTGAGAAATGTCGACTTGTTAGATTTGACAATTTATTAAATATGAAAAGAAAACATTATTAATTGTTTATTACACACGCACATACATTCACGCTCCCAGAGAATCATAATTAAACATAACATAAGTGACTATCGAGATAAAGTTCCTTTATTTGAGAAAAATATCTTATCTTTCCTTAGATTCACTTAAGTTCAAAGTTCATGTTTACAAAGTTCTATTACAAAGATAAATTATCATGATGAGGAAGTTTTAAGATTTGTTTGTGCAAATTTATGTTGGTTAATTATGAGATTGCCTGACGAGTTTATAAATTGAGTGAGTGAACATAATATAAAACATATTTACCTAGGATTTGATTTGGTTTTCCGCTGCTTCAAGTGTTACGAGGATTTGAACGCAGGTGATGCTTTCCATGCTGGAGTGATTTGCTGGTTTACAACGAATATCGTTGGTCTGGACGAGTTTGGGTATTTCACGGAACATTACTATTATTGGAGCATTAACTTCACGCGATGTTATCGAATTTCATAGCTTCGGAGATATTTCAGTAGCGGAGGGATCAAGCTGAAGGGTTTATTAGCCCTCATGACAATCGACGCCTGGTATTATTTCATAAGATCATTTTAAATACTGAGGAATAAACAAGCTAATTCAGAACAACTCTAGTTAAAAAAAGCAAGCATCGGAATAAAATGAGCAGGTGATAACTCGGAATACACGAACGGAAAACAAAACTGAATCCCGTATCAACGAATTGGACGACCTTGAATAGGTTTTGACTGGTATTTATAAAGGTTGATCCTTATCTTGGGATCCAACTCCCCCCGAGTCCCTGTTCCTGGGTTGTCGTTCAGGTCCGCGTTTGGGTATCTGTGCATCACTCTTGTGCTAAAGGCAATATTTATTTTGAGACAACTCATTTGCAACTCACTCAACCAACCTTCCTTCACACCTCGGATGCGGTGGGCGTGTGTTTACCAGAACAATACAGCTATATTAAATTTAGAAGTCGAGCTTACTTTCCTCAAACTTTCTATAAGTTTACTCTAGCTAAAACTATTCTAAAAAAACTTTTAAATACCCCGTGGTGTCTTTGATTGACAATTATATTTACTATTTAGGAGAGCATATTATATTTTATTATTTAGGAGAGCAAATTATGTTTTGTTATTATTTTTTATTATCTGAAAGCTTTAATCATTTAATTAGACGTTTACCGTCTGTATTTTATCAATGTGTTTTATAAATGTATTTATGGGAGGAAGAAAACTATTACAAGTTACGAAAATAAAATTACGAGTGTTTCAGGTTGCTTGCTGGTGTGTGTGTGTTTATCGATTTGTCCCGTTCTGATCTATGCTTCCTAGATTTAATACTGATGTAACGCTGTCTCGTTACAATATATATATTGTAAAGGAAATAAATATTCTAATAATGAATAGAATAAAATGAAAGATAAAAATGAAAAATAAAAATAACTGTTCTGAATAGCTTACAGATTTGGGTACTATCTCATAAATAGAATAGTTCCTTTTTAACAAGCCAAAATTTATAATGGATAACATAATAGATTGCTTATCACACTTGATTATTTTTAATATATATATATATATTGTAAAGGAAATAGATTGCTCATCATACTTGACAATGATAATATCATAAATGGAAATGATTATCAGTAAATGCTCTCAGAGTAGGTAAACACAAATAGAATGAAAATTTTATAACTGATTAGGGCTAGTTGGCTTGCAAATGCATCACATATTTGGGCAACTACATGTAATAAATATAATTATAAACCAAGTGGTGTTCTCTACTTATATATTACGCATTTGGACAATTTAAATATACTAAATAAATGTCATATTCAGCAATTTAAAGTATAACAAATAAATGAGTTGATTACAAATGATTTTATAATAGTTTATATCTACATGTACAATGAACTCATAAATTTGTAAAAGTGTCAATGGGTGAATGCTCTTACTTAGCAAAGAAGATAAAATTTGTTAATGTTTTACTTGATATAACATGGAACATACTATAGAATAAGATAAAATGATTTTATAATGATTCATGCAGTAATAAATCAAAACATCTAGGTTAATAACAACAATATAATTTTTTTAAGATAAACATTAATTAATTTGTGGTGATTAGAATAAAGAATAATTTCTAACAGTAATTAACATCATATAATGTACATTTATAATTCATCCCCACTAAAGTATAATTAGTTATATTGGAACAATTTATGTTCACAATCAAATTTATGTCTACCTATCTATATATTGTGACAATAGTAATCCATAGGCTAGCAAAAATATAGTATTTTAATTTTTTAATATATATGATTTAAACAAAATATAGATTCTGAAACTTACCTCTACTTTAACTCCACTTCCCACAAATTCTTTTGATTTCCACCATTCTTCATCTCCATCTTCATTTTCACTGTGATAATCTTCTAATTCAAGAAATTCATCTAATGAATCAGACTGGCTTTCTGTAGTACAATCATATCCATCATTATAATCATTTTCACATATATAATCCTGAGGAAAAATAATGCCACAGCCCATAACATCACCTAAATAATTGATTGAAAGAATTCATCACGAAAAAATGTATGTACTAGTCATGTTTTTAAAAATTACTTTGTCAAAAAAATTTTTTTTTTATGATTTACAATAAACCTATTAAAAAATACTATTTTAAACATTCTACTATACATGGCTAAAAGTTAACATATTTTTTTAATATAATTAATAGCTAAACTATTAAGTTAGAACACAACACATTAATAACATGCATTTATGTATAATTACTTGAATATGCATGTCTAACATAAAGAATTCATTATAAGATTATCATAATATTGAAACAGTAAGGTCTGCTTTGCAGATCTTCGTTTCACCTTTTCTCACCTATTTCCTACCCTCATACCTTAATTTGAACCCCAATCTATCGTAGTGTGTTTGCAATACGCTTATATATTGAAAATCCCGCCTAATTTTAAACCACGAGCACAATGCTCGTATTATATATATAACTCATTCCCAAATAAAATAAAAGATTATAGATTATGTATATGTTCACATAATTTTGATTTATTAAAAAGTAGGTTATATAAGTCGTAATTGCGCACACACTATGATATGCATTTTAAAACATATCAAAATTATAAATTGTTAAAGTTATTTTGTTTGAATCTATTTACAAATATATTACTGTCGTAATATATTTTGATTTAAAATAAAACTCATTTAGTAAATATTCGTTTAGTAGATAGATTCAAATATTACAATTTAAAAGTAAAATAATTTTCGTTTAATTTAATAAAAGTCATTCCAAATATTTCTGTTAAAATAAATGAGGGACAATAGTTTAATTAGTTAATGTTATATAAGTTTATCTAAAAACAGCAGATGTCCACTTAAGGTTTTCTTTAATTAGTAAAAGTAATTTTTAATTAAATCTAGTTTGTAATTCGAATGTCGACAGGGAAATTAACAAAACAAATTAATTAATGTTGAATTCCTTTAGACATTCGGATAATTTAATTACAGCTGATAAGTCCGATATATTTTTGTAATGCTCCAGGGCAGTTCTATTGTTAAAGTCTACTATAAAAAGAAGGGTTTTCTTTTGTTCTCGATTCTTCTAATGTTTCTAAGAGAAATCACTCTGAGGTCTAATGTTTCTAACCAAAATTATTGTAGTAATTTGTAAATCTTGACATGACAGAGTAGAGAGCAAGAAGGCTATTTCTCTCTGGAATGGTCATATGCTGCCGTAGACCATCGGAAGTTATCACATAAGGAACCCCGGAACTGTTGCCGCGCCAAAAATATGAACATTTCCAGATTTTGCTGTTAAATTATATAAAAACCTGCCGACCATCAATCTACCCAAAATGCTTCTCCAGAGGTAACCCTAAATTAACCCAAGAGCTCTTGTGATAACTAACATGCTATAGCTATTTTAAATTGTTTCTTATATTTCACTTAACTTCATTATGTATTTCTTTAATGTGTTTAAATATACTCAACATTTTGCTCTCTATCCTTGGGTTAATATTTTCTATTGATTAAGCTTTCTGTTATTTTATTATAATAATGTGTCAGAATCGTCTTTGACCGAGTGAATTATTCCCTTTGATGGAAATAAGACGCCGCTATGCAGGCATATTTTAAATTTCTAAATAATTTTCCAATTTTATTATAATTTCCAATCACTCGTTCGAGGGCGTTTCTTTTCTTTAATATATAATATAATCACATAGTTTAAAATCTACATGTTATTGATTTTAATCTAATATGAGTATGTGCGAGGTCAATGATTAAATGTGTCCCCTAATGCATGATTGCGTATATAAATCTATGCTTACTTTTCAAACCCGCAAGCATGCATTTTTCTATTTTAATTACCGTGTTCTACTTTAATTACAAAGTTCAGCATTGACGTCGAGAATCTGCGGACCCTTTTAAATGAATTTCGGGGAATTTGATTGGGCATTTCTCTTAATCCAAGTAAAACCCATTCAGTATGTTTTATATACACTAGTCTCGTATTGCTGGTAAGTGAATTGGTTGTTGAGACCGCTTTGTTTTACTTTTCCAAGGATTCTTTACACAGCCAAGTCCGTTCTCTTCGCTTATTGCAGTTTCCAGGCAGAGTGTGTCCATAAATGACACACCTGGAAATTAAACGCAATCGTCACCCAGTCGCTAAGTTTCGGCTGTTCATCAAAATACTTTCCTACGGGTTAGCGGCGAGATGCCCTCCGTAATCATTCCGGATATTCGATATTGTTTTATTTTATATTTATTTTACAAAGCATCCGTGACTTAAACGTGTCACACCCTCCAACTTTAATAAATTCATTATCAACAATACTGACCTCCCAATGCAACTCTATTATTATTATTCTCAAATAAATGCTTTGATCACATTCCCACTTTGTTGCTTAGTAAGCTTTTTGTCCGTGCTATTCTCGAAATCAATAAATATTTTATAACACTTAATTTCAAATATTTTCTTAAACTTGTATAATTACTCAAAGCACCTCGCACATGTTCCTATCTCATCAAGCACATTATCGTAATGCTATTATCCCGAGGAATAGAATATATCACTTTGCTTTAAAACCTTTTGTCATTTATTGGAATATAATGCCAACAATTATTTAATATGCGTCCCTGTCTCATATAAGCAGACAGTGGCGTTATATATATAATTTATATAAATAAATTTTGTGAAATTATTTAAAACTAAATTTGATCTCATATTTTATTTGATTTCTATGACTGTCTCGGTCTATATATATATTTTCTGCATTTCTTTTGTAAATCCATACACGTTAATTAGCCACCCAAGCTTCTTTTAGTATAGTGTTTTGTTTCTCTCTGACCACCAGGCACCGGTCAAAGGTTATACTAGTAGTGGCATCAGATGCGTTATCACGTAGATGGCGCTGTGAAATTTGGACTTTAGATTCGAACTTAGTATATCTAGAAGGCAACCCCTCCTAGAATGTTCAGTTTCGTGTCTGGGGTTTGAATTCGCAGTATGTTAGCGAGATAGACGATTCTGACTATTACAATATGTATTGTTAGTTCAGTGGTGGAATAGTGAACTCAGTACCCTAAAGATTTTTGATTGATTTTAGCCAAATAATATATATAAAAAAAATCTCTGTTCAAATAAGTAAATGAAACTGTTGTGCTCAATTTGATATTTGGATACTGAGATGAATTTTGACTTCCAGAACAATTAACCATACAATTATATTACAATTTATAATGTAATCTAAATATTAAGTTTACACAATCAATTATGCTAAAGGATATCAAGCATTGACAAACTATCATTGATGACAAGCAAGTGTCACTGTTGGTCAGAATATTTTATTGAATATTTAGAATATTTACATTCAATCTACCTACAGGCAAATTATATCCACGTAATCATGGAAATTCAAAAATCAAATCCTATCTCTTCTATTGCTTAGTACCTTCTTATTTATAAGCAAATGTCATCTACAAAGATGAAATAAATCTCAGCATATTTAATATTTTACAAGTGAATACATATATATCGAACTTCAACAATGTCTTAAGTTATTTTTACATGCCACTACAATTCTAATAATTAGTATTATTTTAAAATTAGTAAAAAGTAGCTTATCTCTGTATAATACTATTGATCGATTATCCAACAGCTAATCATAACCAAATATGGCCAATATAACTTAAAAAAAAAAAAAAAAAGTAGAAAGAAGAAAAATATCCAATGAACCATTAAAGATGAATTTTGTGATGATTTTACAAATTAATTCACAAAATACAAATACATTAATATAAATCACAGATTAGTCCTTTAATGATACTGTCTTTTAAATATATCTGCAGTGAATTTTACTTTCTAAAAGACATACATCAACATCTTGGTCCAATTGTAGTTTTCCACAATATTCTAAAATTTTCAGTCATATCATTTCAATGAAAGCAAACAATGTTGTGTTACTTTAGAATGTCTTAGATAATTTTTATAAAATAAATGGGATCTGCCTTTTGCATGAAAATTTTGCTCATATTCACGAATTTGATAGTTTTTTTTTTTAAAAAAAAAAGAAGTATGTTACTGTTTATTTGCTTTTCAGGCCTAAAACAAAAAATATATAACATTATAATAAAGAGATACTGACTGGTATTAACAATTTTATCATCATATCTTTAGAATTTTCCAGAACATACTTAAATAAAATTTAATGTTAACTTTTTATGTTATGTTAATAGGGAGTTTGGCTAGATTCACTTCTTATCAGTGTAAAACACTCTATAATGTCTTCTGATTCCTAATTGCTATGCCTTCTGTCAATCCATAAATCTTCATAAAGATTTCTTTCATTAATTTCTCTAACTATTCATTTTTGCTAATACTTTTTTGACCATTCCCTTTTTACCTTTTCCAATCGTGCTCAGTTTAATATCTGTTCCAATAATCTTTTCTGAGATATTCACTGTGCATATTTATAACATTGCAATTATCTTGTTCCGATTTATTTTTTAGTATAGTATGTTTAATATTCAACATTCCTCAAATTCTTTTATTGCTTATTCTTTTTAATTGTCCTGCAGACATTAGCTAGTCATTTATTTCTGTAATTGACAATTTCTTTTCCAATTATTTTCCTTAACTGCTGTAACAGTCAGAATCGTCTATCTCGCTAACACACTGCAGAATTCAAACCCCAAATACGAAACTGAACATTCTAGGAGGGGTTGCCTTCTAGATATACTAAGTTCGAATCTAAAGTCTAAATTTCACAGCGCCACCTACGTGATAACGCATCTGATGCTACTACTAGTATAACCTTTTACCGGTGCCTGGTGGTCAAGGAGAAACAAAAGACTCTATACTAAGATAAGTTTTGGGTTGCTAATTAACGTCTATGGATGTACAAAAGAAATGTATAAAATAGATATATAGACCGAGACAGTGATAGGAATCAATAAAATAAAATCAAAATTAGTTTTAAATGATTTCAAAATTTATTTATATATATATAACGCCACTGTCTGCTTATATGAGACAGGGACGCGTATTAAATAATTGTTGGCATTACATTCCAATAAATGACAAAAGGTTTTAAAGCAAAATTATATATTCTATCCCTCGGGCTAATAGCATTACGATAATGTGCTTAAAGAGGTGGGAACATGTGCGAGGTGCTTTGAGTAATTATAACAGTTTAAAAAAATATTTGATATTATGGGTTATATAATGTTTATTGATTTCGAGAATGGGGATGTGATCAAAGCATTTATTTGATAATAATAATTAAAGCAGATGGGAGGTCAGTATTGCTAATAATGAATTTATTAAAGTTGGAGGGTGTGACACGCTTAAGTCACGGATGCTTTGTAAAAATAAATATATAAATAAAACAATAGTAAAATATTTGGAATGACTACGGAGGGCAGATCGCCGCTAACCCATAGGAAAGTGTTGTCATGAACAGTCGAAACTTAGCGACTGGCTGACGACTGCATCTAATTCCCAGGTGTGACATTTGAGTACACACTCTGCCTGGGAAATGCAGGGAATGAAAAGAAAGCAAAGAGAATGGACTTGGCCGTGTAAAAATCCTTGGAAAAGCAAAACAAAGCGGTTTCAACAACCAATTCATTTACCAGCAATACTAGACTAGTATATATAAAACATACTAAATGGGTTTTACTCGGATTAAGAGAAATGCCCAATCAAATTCCCAGAAATTCATAAAAGGGTCCGCACATTCTCGACGTCAATGATGAACTTTGTAATTAAAGTAGAACACAGTATTTAAAATAGGAAAGTGCATGCTTGCGGGTTTGAAAAGTAAGCATAGGTTTATTTACGCAATCATGCATTTTGGGAAACATTTAAATCATTGACCTCGCACATACTCTCATATTAGGTTAAAAACCAATAAAATGTAGATTTTAAACTATTTGATTATATATATATTAAAGAAGATTAGAATCGCCCTCGAACGAGTGATTTGCAAGATAATAAAATTGGGAATTATTATAAATTTAAAATATGCCTTAATAGCGGTCAAAGACGATTCTGACACATTGTCATAATAAAATAAAAGAAAGCTTTATAAATAGAAAATATTAACCCAAGGATAGAGAGCAAAACTGTTGATTATATTTGAACACGTTAAAGAAGTACATAATAAAGTTATGTGAAATAAAAGAAAACAATTTAGAATAGCTATAGCATGTTAGTTAGGAATCACAAGAGCTCTTGGGTTAATTTGGGGTTACCTCTGGAGAAGCATTTGCAGGTAGATTGATGTTCGGCAGGTTTTATAATTCAGCAACAAAATCTGGAATGTTCATATTTTTGGCAGCAGCAGCAGTTCCGGGGTTCCTTACGTGATAGCTTCCGATGGTCTAGAGCAGCAGCCGTCCATTCCTAAGGGAAATAGCCTCCGCGCCGGCTCTACTCCGACATGTCAAGGTTAGCAATTTGTGTGGTAAACATGGTAAATTAATTTGGAGACGAAAACTCGGCTTCAAATATAAGTTCGCAGGCACGTAGCTAAAATCTCAGGAAAATATAATTTGAAGAATATTTTAATAGCACATTTATTAGAAAATGACCAGAATAATTTTGGTTAGAAACATTTCATCAGCAAATGACCAGAATTTCATTAGAAAATGACCAGAAACATTTCATTAGAAAATAACTAGAATAATTTCAGGTAGAAATATTTCATCAGTAAATGACTAGAATAATTTTGGTTGGAAAGAATGAAGAACAAAAGAAAACCCTCCTTTTTATAGTGGAAATAAACAATAGAACTGCCCTGGAGCATTACAAAAATATATCGGACTTATCAGCTGTAATTAAATCTATCCGAATGTCTAAAGGAATTTAACAAAATTTTAATTAATTTCTATTGTTAATTTCCTTGTCGACATTCAAATTACAAACTAGATTTAATTAAAAATTACTTTTACTAATTAAAGAAAACCTTAAGTGGACATCTGCTGTTTTCTTAGATAATAATTAAATAATTAAATTCAAAAGAAAATTATTTTACTTTTTTAAATTGCAATATTTGAATCTATTTACTAAATGAACATGAATTTTATTTTAAATCAAAAATATATTACGACTGTAATATTTTTGTAAATAGATTCAAACAAAATAACTTTAATTAACAATTTATAATTTTGATATGTTTTAAAATGCATATCATAGTGTGTGCGCAATTACAACTTATATAACCTACTTTTTAAATAAATCTAAACTATGTGAACATATACATAATCTATAATATTTTATTTATTTGGGCATGAATTATACTTATATATAATACGAGCATTGAACTCGTGGTTTAAAATTAGGCAGGATTTTCGGTATATAAGCGTATTGCAGACACACTACGATAAATTGGGGTTCAAACTAAGATATGAGGGTAGGAAATAGGTGAGAAAAGGTGAAACGAAGATCTGCAAAGCAGACCTTACTGTTTCACTGCCAAATATCATTATTACATAATATACTACATCATTCATAGTGAACCTATGGCACACATGCCTAAGATGGCATATGTGAGCTTTTTACAGACACACAAACTATTTACAGATCATAATTTTCTAAATTATTTAATTTTTTTTTTTTGTTGCTAAAACCTGTATTAATAAAAATTTAAAGTAAGGATTAAATAAATATATTTTATTAGAATTCAATTTACAAGTAAACTTTGATTAAAAATAATAAATTACAAAATTTGAAAAAAAATAATTTGTACATATATATTGTGCCCTTTTGTATGGGTCACCATTTAAGTTTTGTGCTAATCTAGTAGAAAATTTTAAATTTAAGAAGTGTTTTAAAAATATGATGTTGACTTTGCTTGTGATAATGTTACCATAAGTTTAATTAAAGCAATCTATGAGTGTTTGATATGTGAATTGTGTTGATGTTGAGAAGATATTTTAAATGATGATGATTATGATGTAATACTGCATTAATAAATTTAATAACAAATGTTGAAGCTAAAGTATTTAAAAGACAAGTTTAAATTAGACAAAGATATTTATTTAGTTTAAAATATATGTTAAAAGTGAATAAAAATATTTTAAATTATAAGTACTTAAATTGAGATTAATATTTGATTTTAATCATATCAAATAATTATTTTAAAATCTGATATAATATCTTATTTATTTTAAAAAAATAAATATTTATTTTAAAAAACAATTTTAGTTATTTTTAGATTATGGAAGCTTTCTTGTATTTAAAAATAGATGTTAATTAGAGATACACACACACATCTTGGAACTTTCCATAAAGTTGCAAAACTATTTTAAAATTATTTGGAAATTTATAAATAATATGAGTTATCACGAGATAAAAATAAAGATATTAATGTAAAATATTAAATCTATTTTTAAAAATATTTTTAAAAATATAACGATTTAAAAAGATTTAGTTTATTTTAAATGATCTTATAAAAGTTAAGATTTAAATTAAGTGAGAAAGGATATTTTAAAAATGTTTAATAGATTTGAATAAACGATAAAAATTATTTTAAAAAATGTAATAATATTAAATATTAAATAAGTCATTATTTTATTTTAATAGTGAGTTGATAAATATGTAAATAAGCCAGCAAAGTTTGATTGTTTAAACGTACCAATCAGATGAGGAGACTCTTCTAGTATAAAAGCTGGATTCAATTGTTGAAGGGGGCTCTCTGTAATTAAATTTCTAAGTTAATCGTGCTATTGAGAAAATAGCCAAGTAAATTTATAAACGCTCTTAAAATCAGTTTTAAAAATCATAAGAGTGTTATTGTATATAATTTTATAATTTTTAAATGATAAGTATGCAGTAGAAACTTAATAATTCCCTATTGGTCTTCTCAATATCGAAACTCAATTTACGTACGAATAATCATGAAAACATCACGTATCGGAGAAATATATCAGAAACTTTATGCTAGAGAAATAACAGACGCTGGATTAGTATATAAAACTATGAGATGGAGAAAAGTAGTATTTTGGACTATAAATATTTTAAAAGTTTAAATTACTATTGTCTATTGTAAATAGATATTTAAAAGAAATATGAATACTTCTATAGAAAGAAAGTATTTTTGCAGATTTTAAAAGATTAAAATGTATATCTTAAGTAAAGATATAAGAAGTAGTAATTTTAATAAATATTTTTTAAGTCTTTCTTAAAAGACTAAATATTGACGATTGAAAAGGCAAATAGATTATAAATATGATTTTAAAATCTAATATAATAAAATTATTATTGAAGTAGTCTAAAACCTGGTCGTATAGATGGAAAAATAAATTTTACCTAGATATATTGTTTTAAAAATGCGCAAGTAATACGTGGACGTCCAGGCCAAACAAGCAAGCCAAGTTGATTAAAATAATTAATGAAAAATAAATTATAAACTATAAATAATTTAGAAATAATAATTTTAAATAATAATCTATGAAGAACTGGATCCAGAACTTATAAATATTTTTTAATTTATTTTTTTGTAACTTAGTTTTATTTTAAAAAAGAACGTTATCATTTTTATTATAAACTTTAAGAAACAGGATACAACGGAAAGGAAATAGTGTTTTATGACTTAACGTAGGATATTTGTTAAAATAGAACAGAAGACGTCTGGAAATATGTAATATAAACTTTTATTTTATTTATTTAACATAAAATTTAATATTATTAAATATTAAAAGTAGTTAGGTACATTTATTAAATAATAACTTAAAAATAATATAATAATTAATTACATAAATTTATTTTATAATTAATATAACCGAATATTCTAATGAATGTTTATGAGTATAAAGTGAATGATTTATTTATGAAGCTGAAATTCAAGAATGTGGATGCAGATTGATTATTGTTATTATTAAAAATATTGTATAATGATTTTTATGAATTTAATATGTTTTAGATGCTGAATATATGGTGAAGAATGGAGAGATATTTTATGAAAACACATACATTATATTGGCACAATTAAAATATAATTTTTTTATAATTCAAATGATACAACATTACGTAAGCTTAAAATAATTATATGTCTTTCATGAATAAATTTATATTTTTATTATTTATAGTATTAGAATATATTTTTCTTATTGGTAATTATTCTATTTTAAGATAAGAATAGATTTGAAAAGATTATTTTTTATTTTTTTATTAAATAAGTTAAGTTACGTATAGAAGCTTATATTTGTTATTAGTTAGAAAGTATAGGTTTTAGATAATAGATTTTTTTTAAATTGATTATTTCGAAATTTTGATAAGTTTAGAATAGTTTTATAGATAGAAATTTATTAGAAAGGATTAAGATAACACATAAGTAAAGTAATGATTTTTATATAGAAAAGAATCATAGAATTTATCTAAGGTAATGCTTTATATTTAAATTGATAAATATTTAAATAATAATATTTGAACAATAGAGATATATATGCTATTTGATAAAACATATAACAGGAATTAATTAAGTAAGGTATAATTACGTCAATTATTGTATACACTATAGATACATTAATTTATATAGCATTAAGCAATGCTAATAATAATTGAATACATGATAATACATTATAAATGGTAATACTTAGTTAATGTAGCTATTTAATAAGTAGAGCTACATATGTACAATGCTATATAAATAGTCTTGAATATATTATTGTTGAAGTAATTATAGTACATTACTATTTATTTTAAGAAAAATCTAAGTTTGAAAACATACTATAATATATGGTATGATTTGAAGGAATGTAAAATTGCTTATTAAGTACATGAGTTAATAACAGTGTAAGCCTCTTATATTTGTATTTTCCTATTTTATTTTTTATTTATTTTCCTAATTCTAAAACTGTAAATAGTGTAAATAAATTCTTATTTGAAGTTATTGTAAATAAATTTGTTAATTTGTTTTAAAAGTGTGTCGAGTTTCATTATTTTTCACCACAGCATTTTGACATCAGATGATTTGAAATAAACATAATATTTGCACAAAATGAATTTGTTATTATTATTTAGAATTGAATACCATATTTGCTTAACATTATTTTATAACAATTGATTGACATGAACATAAATATTACAATGGTCATAAGATGATTATAATGCACATTATAAGAATACAATATTGTCTATTGTCACAGATTATTAAGTATAAGATTTTGATCTATTTTAAAATGAAGATACCATATGAAATAAAAGATATACATGTGATTGTTTATTCATTTAATGATTGATGATATAATAGAAATAGATGAGATTAAATTACAATCTAAGATTAATATTATTTAATATTATTATTAAAATAAGTTAGGTGTATTTAAGTTTGATGTAAAATCCCACATCATACTTATTTACATGAGTTATTATTATTTTAAAAACTGAGAGGAACCTGAGATTATTTAATTATGTTTTAAGTTAAAAGTTAGGAATTATTTTAGTATTATTAAAGATAATTTATTTCATTTAAAAGTCATAAGAATGCTATAGATGTAGTGGTAATATGATAAGGTAGTGGTAGTATTCTTATGCCATTGAGACAGTATCTTGGAAGATATTAACTCAGTGTAAATCTGCTTATTACTTTGTAACTTTACTTCACAGTCTCATAATTTTATTAAATACTTATTTAATTAATATAATCTGGAACTATATTGATTTGGATAATTAATAATAGATTTAATTAAGATGTGATAATATATAAAATATATTAAAGATAGATATGCAAATTTAATTAAGAATAATAATGTAACTGAGCTAGTTGTATTTTAAACTGTTTTATATATCAAGAAGTAAGGGTACAATATATGTAGGCATATATATATATATGTGCATGAAAATGATACATAAGTGAGTCAAATAAAGTGGTATCATATTCTATAAATCTGTCAAATGATTTCAATAAAAGTAAACTCAGTAAAATATTTTCTAACTTTTTGGAGTAAATCTTGTTAAACTGTAAAGTAAAAGTAATCTTTTTTGGTCTAAATGTAGGTGCAATTCATTTTTTAAAGTAATTGAAATCACAAACAAAATAACGAAATGCGTGATCAACATCAAAAATAATTTAAATACTAACATAGTTGATAAGCAATACATATATAGGTCTTATGTTGAAGTAACTAGCAAAAAAAAAAAAAAGACATTTTCTATTTTGCTTGAGATTTTGCTATAAAAATGAAATATAAAGATAATTTAACATTTAATAAATCTTTGATTTATAAAATTATTAAAGTTCATTTTATCTTACTTTTAAATAAAGTTGTTACTATTTTCTTAATATGACTAGTGAAAATAAAAAACAAAAATTATCAAGCAGTAGAGAATTCCAAAATTGGTGAACTGTTGAGTATGGAATGATTAATAATGACAATAAGGCAATACGTGTTTTATGTCCTGGAACAGTCACATTGAGAACATCATTAATAAAACAACAACATGAGACCAATCATAAATCACTCCGTGAAAAAAGTAAAAATGAACAAAAAAAATTTATTCTCCGAGCACTTAAAAATATAAATATTCAACCAACATCTAATTGCCAAACATAGGAAACTTTTTAATGATGGGAAATATATGAAATGCACATCAGTTTGAAAACAAAGAAAAAATTATTTAGAGAATAAAATGATTAAAACATTGGCTAGGAATGTAGTTAAAGAAAGAATCCTGTAAATGGCCAACAACATAACTTGCCAACTAAAAAAAAGATATAAAATCTTCTAGTTTAATTTCTTTCTGCCTCTATGAAAATATGGACATAAATGGATCATCTCATTTAGCTATTTTTATTTTCTGTTGAGTTAGCATAATATCAAAAAAAAAAAAAAATCTTATCAGTTTAACTTCATTAATAACAACAACAATTTGCAACGAAGTTTTAATTTTACTTGCTAAAAAAAAAAAAAAAGTTGGTAAAATCGTATCAGTAACTACAGATGATACATGAAGTATGACTGGAAAAGAAAACAGTTTTACAGATCATATTGATATTCAATTTTGGGTTTTCATTACATTATATGTCAGCAAATTAAAGGCCAATTTTAAACCACTGGATGTTATGAACATTGTGATTAAATTAGTCAATTTTATATCTGCACACGCTATAAATAAAGAAAAATTTCTAAACTTATTGAGTGAGGTGAACTCAGTATACAATGGTTTACTTATGTGCAACAGCATCAGATTGTTATGTTCTGAAAAGTTTTTTGAAGATTTGTTAAATGTTTAGATAAAATTAGACTTTTTTTACGCAAGAAGAAAATCATTGAAAAATACAATCAATTAAGGGATGTTAAATGGCTTTCAAAATTAATATTTTTTACAGATATGTGTTCACATTTAAATGAATTAAATGTGAAATTGCAAGATCATAATAAGACGATTGTTGTCATATTTGATTTGATCAAGTATTTCAAGCTAAATTACAAATTTTTAACTGCTATGTTATTTCTTTTACCTATAAACATCACATGATCACCATTTCTTATGCTTGCTTATAATTGTTATTAAAACAGGTAAAACTCTCTATACGTATTGTCACTCAATGCAAGCCAGAGTAATCAATGGATGCCAGAAGACTTGTGCATAAAATTCCCATCTAGTGGCTACTCATCCAATATCCCATACTAATTTCTGGCTTGTGGCTTTCGTCAGTGAGGAGTCTTAGATCTGAGAGCACTGCACTGAGTTCAGACCTATATGACTATATAAGCTAATGATCTTGGATTGAAAATATTATAGTGTTTTCAATTTAAGACTCATAGTTTTGTAGTTAAGTAGAGATAAAAGGTGGCTGCTGGAGGGTTGCATTAGATCCTAAGACCTAAGTGCAGTGCTCTCAGATCCAAGGCTCCTCACTGACGAAGGTCACAAGCCAGAAACTAGTCTGGGGATATTGGATGAGTAGGTACTAAATGGGGATTTTATGCACGAGCCTTCTGGCATCCATTGATTGAGTGGCAATACGTATAGAGAGTTTTGCCTGTTTTAATTTCTTATACCTTTAAATATTTTCCAAATATAAAAAAATTCTTGACTGATTTAGAATCCCATGAAAAGTCAGATCAAATAAACTTGACATGAAAGTTTTGTATTGTTATTCAATCAATAATTAACAAATTTTCTTAAAGATTTACACAATTCAGACAATTAGAAACATCAAAATTTATTTTATATCCAGACACAATATCAATAGATAGTCTCAATTTAGAAATTTTCGAATGGCTTAATTTAGAAGATATGGAAATACAATTAGTCAATTTTCAATCCAATTCTATATAAAAACAAAAATTTGTCGATTTGAAAAATTAGTTAAAAACAATTGATTATTGGGCATATTTAAAAAGAATGCTGAAGAAGAATTATTGATAGTATGGAATTCTATTCCTGAAACATTTAATTGTTTAAAAAAATTAGTGACAGCTGTATTATCAATTTTTTCCTCTACATATACATGTGAGTCATTGTTTTCTGAAATAAATTTAATTAGACAGTTCAAGAAATAGAATGATGGATAAATCTAGTTTGGCGCCATGTTCATTATTAAAAGTGACAAAGTATGAACCAGATATAAAACCTTTGGCATCTAATGTACAACAATAAAAATCTCATTAAATAATATAGATTTAAGTTAATTAAATATGTTTATTTTCAAAATTGTTTTAATTACTATTAATTTTTTACAATTAAATTTCATTCAACTCATACTCTTCTACATAAATATCGCACTTGTATTTAGCTTATTTAGAAATTTTGTTTAATTATTATTATTATTAAGTATTTTGTACAGCTATGAAATTTAGAAATAAATTATTATTCTTATTATTATTTTGTTGTTTTATAAATTTTTAAAAATTTGCAATAATTAAGTTATTTATATTTTGATTTAATAACTGTATGGCGCATCAATCACTCAATGAAAATTTTTGGGACGCACACATAAAAATGTTCCCCAACATTGTACTAGACAAATGAACAGTTATATACAAATAATTTGGTTACAGTAATTAAAACACTATGATAAAATACCATCATTTAACTTATTAATAATATACTGGAATCTGTGTACATCTTAACATTAAAGTCAACCCTTTTATGTAAAAAGCTATAAAATTATTTACTTACATTGATTCATATTTTCGATAATATTATTTATCTCTCTAATTTTTTTTATATCTTTAAAAAAGATTATTTTATTAGACTCTATTCACTTCTAGTGATCACATGAATAGAATTTCTTGACAATGATCTATCATCATTAGATTATCCAGGTTTGTCAAAGATCCATTTTCTTTTTTTCTGGGCATTCTATATTTTTCTAAGACCATAGCTTACATCCATCTTTAATAAAATAAAAAGGAATTTTTTAGGCAAACCAATAAAAAAAATTAATGACAAAGAGCGAGTAATGCTAATTTGCTTCACGGTAGATCTATTACATAAGATCAAATTTAAAATTAAGAATGAAAAGTTCTACAATCTGGAAGAAGCAAGAAATAATGTTATGCTATTTATCTTGAAGCAGTTAATAGATATAGCCAGAAAAAGTAGTTATATAGTTGGTAGTAGTACCATAAAAGCAATAAAAATTCAGAATGTTGCATCAATTGTGTATTAAACTAAGAAATTATTTAATTAATGACAATGAGTTACCTTAACAAAATAGATGAAAGTACAATGTGATTTTTCATATTAAGAGTCCTGATAATTTTCTTTTGTATTTTGTAGACAAATAAAAGTTTTGATGGAATTTTGGCCATTAGTGAATATTTAAACATCAGAAGAAAATTGAGTGTAACAGATCATTTAAAAATGAATTTGGAATAACATTTTTTTTTACTTTATGGATAAATTCCAACTAACATCATCTATATGCTAATAAAATATCATTTACAATGGAATGGTTTATAAATTCCTTTATATAAATTAGTCTTTCAATAAATAGTAAAGTCTAAGTAAGTTTTACACTCTCCGTTAAAATAGTCCAAGTTTCTTTTACAATTTTGAGATAATTTTTTTCTTTTACAGTTATTATCAGTTTAACATTAGCAGCATCATGATATTTGTAGCAATGACAATAGCAAAAAAAAAATGCTTTAAAAATTTGGCATTCCTTAAATCTAACTAATATTTTAATAAATTTCCAATAAATATTATTTTGTAATATTACAGCAATGTTTATAACTTATTTTGGCCATGAATATGAGGGAAAACCTCGAAAGTACTAGGCCTAAATTGATTTGATTTTTTGGTTGATACTTACAGCTTCTTCTTCAGCGGATAAATCGCTTTTATATGCTAATAAATATTATATTTTAAATTTCATATTTTTGATATTTTTTTTTTTACATCAACAGCTCAATTTTTATCTATAAGAACTGTATTTTCAAATGATTGATTAGTAAAGACCAAACATTTATGTGTTCATAATAACATACAGAGTAAAAGATAAATGGAATAAAATTAATAACATTATTAAATATTTTTATAAAGTATAGGTAATTCAATTATATACCGGAAATAAACTAGGCTGGCTATTAGATAAAGAGTTGCAGAACAGACATTTCTATTCTCCTATGCATCATCATGTATTTTATCAAGAATATAACTCTTCACTATTCATTGATTTACATTAGATATATTGTAAATTGATATGAGCAATCATTTAGTCATTTACAATATAGTAGATGAAGCTTGAATAAATGGAAATACATTTCCTGAATTGTCCATAATGCTTTTTGATTTTGTTTGCATCATGTTATATTAATGCCTTTTCTTATTTACTGTACAGTATGTTGCTTTGGAGATCAATTGTTGTTTGAGCATAACAGTGTCAATAATGTACAAAAGTTAAATTTGATTGGTATTACTCCATGGATCTTGTACTTTAGAATGAGTCACTCTTATCATTATAACAACTATTCAGGGTAAAGTTTATCTTTATATTATACAAATATGTGATACTTAAAAACAGTTTATCTAATGAAATAATCATGGAATTGATTAAACCTTGACTAAAATATAAAAAATATTAACTAAATTAATTCCTAAAAAATGAGAAAATTATCATATAATTTTTTATTACTAATAATTATTATGGTAATGAAATTGGAATTTTTTTTTACCTTTATGACATCGTGGACCAAAGGGATCTCCTATCCCACTACCAAGAAAAATTTTCCCATCATCTTAAAAGCAAAAAATTCACATATATTTTCTCAATACTATCAATCTTTTAAATCAAAGGAAGTTAAAATGATTAAATAAAATGAATTTGTTAATTCTAAAAAAAACAGATAATAATAAAATGATTTTCATAATTAGGAATTTAATTCTGCTTAATTTTTATAGAATATTCAAAATATATATTAAATTTAATAGTTATTTCAACTATAAAAATATAGTACTTGAACAATATAACTGGGTACTCTGATATATTAGCACTATATTTGGATATTATGTAGCAGAGAAATAGAAATACATAACAATATAACATTTTTTCTTTTAATGATAGACTCAAAAATACAATGACTATATAGTGTCTACATAAATAAGTTTCATAAAACTATGAAAATAAATATCAGATCTTTATAACTTCAAAAGAAGTAAAATTGTTGATCCCCAATTAGCTGCAGCATCAATATTTAAACTGAACTGTTTAATATTTTACCCTCAACAATATCAAGGATGTAATCACAAAAATAAAAGACTAAAAAACTGCTAATTCAATTATAATGGGGAATCAATGCCTATTGAGAAAGCTAGCAAACAAAGTGAGGTAACCAAAAACAACAGCACAACAAATCAGTGCAGGAGTTAATATATGTATAAAACATTCCAAATATCTATCAAAATGATATATACTATAAATAGAAGGAATAAGGTTATGAAAGCCGAAATTTAAGAAAGTGAATACCGGAAACAGATTATATGATTTAACAAGGTTACTTACAATTCTTGCTCTGCATGGATACATCATAGCTGCTAACTACTTCAACATTTTGAAGATTAGGTTCATTTCATGGCAAACACATTGCAATCTTGATAATAATAATCCATGATGATGTTGCACATCGTCTATGACTTCTATGTATAATACTTGCAAATGAGATAAGTCTTTCCTATCTATCAATATCTTTTAAAGAATTCAAGTAATTTTTTCATAATGGTTTAGTTTTCTCCTAGTCACAATTCTGGTGTAATATATAAATGCACAGCATAAGTGCTTTTTAATGCAAATAGAAGCCCTACAACAAAGGTGTTCCCATTATTCTGCACAACCCATATATTTCTCCCTTTGTATGATCATACTAAACATAAAGAACTACAATAAAACAAACTAAAAAATCTAGATCGCTACCTTCAATGTGTGGAGAAAAAATGAAGAAATAAAAAATAAAATAAAAAAATAAATAGACATGTTTTTAATACGGTATTATAAAATCAAAATTTTTTTAATAAATGTGTATAATTAAAGGATTTTTTGTTTGTTTTATTGTAAATAGAAAAACAAACTCAATGTTCAATTGATTAATTATTTCTTGGCACACTTTTAATCTTCTTAAAACAATTTAATTTAGCTAATTTTATTTTAAACCACATTAATATGTTTGGAAATTTCAGTTAAAGATTTCATTATAAATTAATGATTACATCATTAAAAGTTATATATTTTAGAAATATCTAAAACTCCAAACACTATATGTTTCTTTTTATAAACATTTATATTTATGTAAAAAACTCATATCATCATATAACAAAAAGAATGCTGTCTTTTCTAAGTTCCCTTCCTTAATAAAAACAAAAACCAATTACATTAAAAATGAATAGTGACTTTCTTATACAGAGATCATTCATTCACCAGATTGAATGATTCAGGAAATATAGTATGCTGAATGAATTCATTTTTACTAGTGATTAAGTTCCTATAATATTAATTGAGAATGTACTATAATACAACTGTGATTAGAGAACAATGGAGATAATTAATTACAACTGCAGAAAGATATGGACTTTCTTTACTACTACATTATGAAAAAATACTGTTTTTTTCTTTTATATTATTAATATTCAACTGAAGATTAATATTATACTGTATATATATATATATATTTATTTAAAACCAAATATCTGGATCAAAAAAATAGTCTTATATGAAAAAAAAATACTATTAATAAAAGCTATATATAAATAAAACACAAAAATTAACATTATTTTTCTTCCTTATTTTTAGTTTTTTAAAAAATTAAATATCATCTAACTCCGCCCCCTTCCCCATAATTTTGTTATGAGCAATTTTTTATTCAAATTTCAAAGCATATTTAAGAAATGAATCAGTTTCTTTGACATAAAACTTATCATAGAGATATTACTCTCAAAATTAAATTCATGCTTAGAAAATGCATTATCTTTGACATATATATAAATTAAGAATATCTTTTTTATTAGACTTTCAAATAAGTAATAATAAAGATTTGAAAATATTTTTGAATACTGAAAGATTTTCATTTTTACAAATTGACATTAGTTTTTTTGAATGAAGTATACAAACCAAGTATAATACTCTAAAAAATAAATAATCTATTCTATTATTTGAAAAATTTAGATGAATAACAGTTTCAATATCATTGTCATTATTAAAAATTTACATTGGAGTGTAATTGTTTTCAAAAATGAAAAGTGTTATTTCAATTGGATGAAGTATCATTGAATTTTTATACACATTATATTTGTTCTTCAAATATTTACATTCTGAAATGTAGCTTTTGCTTTCTGTTAAATAAATTCTAACTGCAACCTCAGATTTTTCAAAATAAAAATGGTATGTACATTTATTCCTCTTTGATAACTTCTAACTTTATATTTAAACTGAAACTATAGCATTTTATTTTGAGTTTAAAAGGTATTGATAATATACTGCAATTAAATGCATTGTGATATCTACATAAAATAATATAAGAAAATTAAAAATTTCTATTCTACTTTTAAATTACTTACACATCTCTTTCTTTGAACTGACACCCTATTTGTAAACTTTGGTCTGTACATTGATAACATTGAATTTCAACAAATTTAATATCATATTCTGAATTTAGACTTTGTTTCTCAAAGGAAGAACTGCTAGAATGTTTTAATTTGTAGGTGATTTGTGTATTATTTATATTTCAGCTAGCTTTAGCAATTGTTTATCTTTAATATGATATATATATATTTAAATTAAAAAAAAAAAAATGTATAAAGGATACAACTATGACAATATGCATCAGATAATTCAGTTATTGACAAGGAAGAAAAAATTTTTTTGTTAATAATATAAAAACAAAGCTTCAATTGTGCCAACAATTTGAAGATTAAGTTCATCAATTTTAAAACTCAAAAATCAACCTAATCCTAACAAATAAAAAACATTAATTAAGTCAAGTCTTTCTTAAAATATTCGATGAAACTTTTTGAATTAATTGAAGTAACCTTTTCCCCTGTCCAGCATGCAAATGTCGTCTGAATATATATATATATATAATGCAGAATCATAGAAAATGTAATTGAGAACGCAAAAATTTAGGAGTGTATTCAACATGGCCATTTACATTGTTCTGTAATGAAAGTATTTGAATATACATGTATATGATGCAGAATTTACAAGAAATTAAAAAGAAAAAGATTCATTATTAAAGTGCCACATTATTAAAAATTGAAATTACAATGATAGTCATTTTTGAAAGCATTTGCATATTTAAAACACTTCATGTATCCATACATTTTCCTGCTAAAACTTTTTTTTTTTTATATTTTAAAATTTATTTACAAAATAATTTAAAGTAAAAAAAAAACAAACAAACAAAAAAAGCAATCTGAATAATTTTAAATATAATGTTACATTAAAAGCTGATCTAATTATTTTCTATTCCCCTTCTAACAACATTTCATATATATCAAAACAAAACCTCATATGTCTCTTCTTAAATTGGTTAAAGAAGGATAACAGAGAAAAGTCATTGTGATTTAATATTTTAGCTAAAATATATACTTTGCTTTCTTTTTACTTAAATATATAATTATAGACAAATCTGTGCTTCATCTTTTGAAAAGATATAATTTTTAACCAGTTTTATTCATCAAAAATTTAAAAAATCATAATTAAAAAACAAATGTGTAGCTAATATAAAAGGCTTCCTTGTTTTATAATGGAAATTCAAATATCAGAGCTCATTAAAATTAAACTTTGTGGCATTAGATTAAATGGCAAAAAAACGATAAATTATTACCAATGATATTTAAATGTATTGTTAAGTTTGAGTGTTTCATTGCTGAAATCAATCGTACTGAAATCTATCTTCAGGCAAAGAATTTAATATACATTATATATTATTATAGTGTTAAAAAAAATCTATGCATATCTAATTAAGAAACAAATTCTGGTAAAATATAAAAACTTGCCAGCATGGTAAGCTATGGATCCTTTAATCCAACCGGGATGCTGATCTTTGGGATATCCCTGGAAAAAAAATAAATCCTTAATAAACTTTTTTAAAATAAAATAAAAAATCAAGGTGACTGATTTATATATATATCAATTGCAAATTATAAATTATTTATAAAATAAACATAGCAGTAGGGCTAAATTGATTAAATAATTAAAATCTATGTAATTGTTCAAATCAAAAAAAGTTTTTCACATGCATATTCTATGTGGTTTAGGGCAGTGGTAAAGTAAAAAAAACTCTAAAGCTCAATAAATCATGGTCAATTCAATCACTTTTGGTGTTTGAACTTCAAGTGAATTTTCAAGTAAACTTCAGAGCAACAAACAATACAATTATAAATATTTTATTTTTTTATAATTTCATTTACAAAATTTGTTACATTTTGAAAGATAAATATACCTTAAAAGATAATATGTCAGAAAAAAAAAATTATAAGCAAAGATAATTTTATTGCCAAATACATACACACACACATTCATAAAATAAAGATTAAAAAGTTTGTTATAAAAAACTGATTAAATTTTATATATCTATATAGTTTTTGATAATTTTATATTTTAAAAACAAATGAAAACATATTAGGAACTAGCTGCCAAAACTTATTTGATTATTATAATTGGTTGCAATGAGTTGTAACAAATCTTTTTATCTGTTTGCCTAATTTCCTTCAATTTTCATGAGTATTTTTCAATGCTTTTCAAAAGAGTCACTTTCATTAACATTGTTTTTTGGGATAATTTTACCTAGTTATTAAGACTAATGAAGAACCTTATAGATATAATTATACCTTAGTTTTGATCTATATGTTAATGATAATTGGTTGCTCAAAAAGTTATGTGATTTTTGAGCACCCAAATGGCATTCAATTGCCCAAGTTAAGATTTTTTTTATAATTTATTGGAACAAAAAAACTGATCCACATACGATGAGTATTTTTCAATGCTTTTCAAAAGAGTCACTCTCATTAACATTGTTTTTTGGGATAATTTTATCTAGTTATTAAGACTAATGAAGAAGAACCTTATAGGTATAATTATACCTTAGTTTTGATCTATATTTTAATGATAGTTAATTGCTCAAAAGTTATGTGATTTTTGAGCACCAAAATGGCATTCAATTGCCCAAGTTAAGAATTTTTTTAACTTTATTGATACAAAAAAAACTGATCCACATATGACGAGCTCAAGTTTGTCATTGCACTAAGATGCATAAGACAGTACATCCACTGATTTCCTTCACTTGAAGAATTCACCAATAAGTATTTAATTGGAAATACAACAATCACCTAGTCTTTTATTACAACAGTCATATTATTCCACCAAGAGAAATGGGATCATGGCTTGATTTATTCTGCCAACAGATGTTCATTATTTTTTGAAGATAATACAGGGTAAAAGCTATTCAAAACCTTCTTTCAAATCTTGAATACATTAATCCACAACTCAGATACTCATAAAATTTTATATACACAAATTGTATAAATCATGATCACAATCTCAAAGTATAAACTGTAATTTAATTCATATTCTTCTAGAAAGTTTATTTAATATTTACTGCACATTTAAAAAAAAATATGAGGAGCTATTTATATTAATTAAGTTGCTATAATCAAAATCAAAAAGCATAGATGTAGATACATTATACTAATATTAAGAGAATAATTGTGAAAAAAATTGAAAACAAATTTTTTTGAATTATATTTAATATTATTAGGTTACAATGATTTTTATTTTGACAATTGACCTGTTTAAAATAATTATTCTAGTTATCTTATTTAGAATCATTAGGTTAAAGTGATAGTATGTGTGTGTATATAAAATAAAGAATAGAAATGGAGATAATATTCATGTAAATAAAAATAAGCTTTAACCTCTGAGAGTTATTCTTATATTATCACCTAATGCATAAGTTAAAGAATGTGATTTCTTACTTTACTATATAGTATATATATATATATGTTGAATTAAATATTTCCATGGATTGTTATTATAATAAGGAATAGAAATGAGGAGATACAATTCATGTAAATCAAAATAATCTTTAACCTTTGATGCTGCTAAGAAATTATCAATTACTACCAATTGACAATCCTTGAGGCCAAACTGTTAAAGAGCTATTATAGGTTTAATGAAAAGAATGGTTTGGCCTCAGGAATTGTCAATTAGTAGTAATTAATTATATCTTGGTAACATTAAAGGTTAAAGATATAACTTATTTACATGGATATTATCTTATTTCTATTCTTTATTATAATAATAATCCATGGAAATATTTAATTCAACATAATATATATATATATATAGTAAAATAATAAATCACTTGATTTTTTAACTTATGCAATATGTGATAAAATAAGAATACCTCTCTATTCTAGTACTATGGTAACCCTCATCTCAGTTTTGGCTTTATCACAGAGGATTTGGGATTCAAAATGATCATTTAAGCACCCACCACTAAGTTTAACTCTTATTTTACTACCCAAGCTAAAAGTCTAAAATTCAAAACATCTTAAATTATGAATCCAAATCAAACTGTTTGAATAACTATATAGATCTGGCTCTTGATTCAATAACCAATGAAGATGCTATTACATTTAGTAAAAAAAAATTGAGATTAATAATAATGAAGTAGCTTATACATAAAACAAGAGTAGCTAGCTACTCTAGTATAATCTAAACTTAAGAAATCATTGATTAACAGATAGTATTGCATATAAACCCCCATCTCCCATTACTGGCTTTGGCTTTTAACAATACTACTGTTTTATAATATCATAGATAGTAAATTAAGAAAGTAAAATAGCCTATAAATCACCCATGAAGAGTACAGTTCTCTCCAATTCTAATTAAAAATAACTAAATATTCATTTATTTATCAAGAATTTAAATAGTTATAAATCATTTATTAAAAAGAAAACTCTAAGCCTTAAATTTCAAATGATTCTAACTTTAGATTAAGCTAATGAAAAAGAGAGATGCTATCCACTATGCCATTATGTTCTCTTACATAATAGACAGGCAGTCCTCTACTTTCATATCTCATTGGTGAATGTGTAAGAAAATTGAAGTGTATGAAAGAAGAGCAATGTAAAAGAAACAAAAGATTTGCTGCTTTCAGAACATCTAATTACATTCCATCTTTGTCTTGATCATATGGATGTTATGAGATCTTGATTTCTTTTTGTCCATATCAACATTGCTTTTTTTTCATTTTTCACTCATATTTATGAATTAATAAGGGCAAATTTTTCACCAAAACAAAAATTTAGAAATGTAACAAACTTTTTTTAAGCTGTTGTAATTTATAAATATTTGTGCTTAAATGATATCCTAAGAAAAGCTATTAATAAATTTGTATTTATTGCTATGAATACGAGGACATATTTCATCATTAATAGCTTTTCTTAGGATAGTGTTTAAACACAGATATTTATAAATCAAACAGAAATATACATAAAGCTACATAAATTGACAAGACACAACTTATCAACATATGTGCTAACTCAAGACGTCCCTCCTCAAAACTGAACCTGTGATGCTGAAAATAAATGCAATTAATGTCGAGAGGTGGTGAGGGACTTTGCCATTATATCAATAAAAATCAAAAGTATAAAATGTGTACAAAATAGCAAATTGTACAAAAATAGAATATACGAAAGTAGAGGACTGCCTATATATATAAAATAGAAAATCATATAACATTACAATACCAGCCAAAAAACAAAATTTTATTAAAATTCTCTCACAACTATGCTTTCATTAACAAATACATCTTCTCAAGTGAAACTCAAACTATTTAATCAACAATATACTAAATAACATAGCCATCCCATAATTCATTTCAAAAATCGACCATCTTTTTACATCAAAGGATGTCTTCATGAGATTGAAAACCTCAGATTCAAGAAGATTTATAATCAGTGTTTCTTTGATCCTTTTTTAAAATTCATTTAAGCAAAATTCTGTTTTTATTCTATTTCATTTATCATTACTAGTATGATAAATTATTTGTTTATAGACTTCTCTTAGATTATATAATACTAATAATTCTGCACTAACATGCTTGTTAGAGAAGTTTAATTTTGTTTATAAATTTATATTCGCTAAGTGCTTTCGAAGTTCTTAGACTTCATATTCATAGCTGAGTGCAGTCAATGATAATGAGGAGTATTGTAATTTATGCATATTAATTTGTTGTTCATTTTGCCATAGGCCATGGTGTTTTCTTTGTCCATCTTTTTGAAATGGTGAAACAAGTGTCCTTCCTATTTATAGAATTAGTATCGTTATTTATGAAGTAAGCCTTTTAATTTTATGCCTATGGTTGTTTACTATTGTGGGTTTGGTGGGTTAAAATTTGTGTTCAGTATAAGCCTCTTTAATTTTATGCCTATGGTCGTTTCTTTCTCTACATACTATTGTGGGTTTGGTGAGTTAAAATTTGTGTCCAGTAGTTTTTTCATGTTCTAAAATAGCCGATGTGGTCTCTTTATTGTTCAATGCTCTTCTATACATATATATATGTTGTGTTGCTCTATTTGTGATGGTTGTTTTTGTTTCTCCATAATATAGCAACAGGCAGAATGATAATTTTAACCATTTCTTTCCCATATTTTAATATATGTAAATGGCCAAATGATTACTTATTTCATCTTTCATAACTGATGGGTTTTTTTTTACACGTTAATAGCAATAAAATGTTTATTATGCTGTTTAAGCATAGAACTAATTCTTATAAAGTCTAAATAATACATTGTATAAAAAAATAATTTAGAATCCATAGTGCTAAATAAAGCATATCATTAGTTTGAAATTTTGGTTAAATCCAAATTATTTGCTTGGTTAATAATTCACTAAAAGTTGAAATAATAACAATAATAGCATTGCAGGTTTCTATAAAACTTTTACATTCTTTTTTTTTTTTTAATTTTATGAAAAAAAAAAGATTACTTTCAATTGTATTGCTTTTATATTTCAATCAAATCTATAAATTTTACAATTTTTAGGTTAAGTAAACAACATCTTCAAAAATAAACTGACGATAAAAGAAACTTACGCGGTGTGCTAATCCTATAGCAATATAACAATTTTCACCAGGATCTATAATTTCTAATTCAAAATAATGACTTGTTGTATCTAAAGGTGAGCGTGTTTGAGCAAGTCCAACATCTCTTAAAGTCTTTCCATGACCAGCATATTCTAAAACCTTGTAAAAACATAATTTATGAAAATATATCTGTTCATATATATATATGTAATAAGTTATAATTGCATTCTCAAAAATGTAATTAATCAGAAATGCAGATTTTTAGAAATTAGATTATTTCTTTTCTGAATAAAACATACTAAAATTATTTGTCCAAATAGTATGAAAATATTTAAAAGTCTTTATGACGGCAAAAAAAAAAAAAACAATCTGAATCTTCAACTGGATATCAGCTTACAATCATATATAGATTATATTTGCTTAGCAGAGTGTAAAAAAATCTGCATTTCAGATTGGTTATATACACATATTCAAACACACACACACTGAGACAAATCCCGAAAAATAATAAAGTAATATTTTACATATATAAATGTAGATGAATATAACATTAAATTTTTTAAATAAAATGAACAGTTTAATATTTAATTACTCAGAGAAATTAAAATTTAATCCATTGTGCTTTAATAACTGTGATAAGTGTGCTTACATGCAACTATAGAGAAGCTTGTTATTTCTATAAATTAATTATAGTTTAAGCACTTTCGATATCTTAATTACAATATCATATTCATTTGTTTCAATTTGCAGAATAAATATCAACTTATAAAATGCTACGTCACCAATAACTTTTTTTTCTTCCAAAATATTTATTAAACAAGTACAATGTTTACAGTGACAATTATGTATACATGGTAAATTAAAAGGAAAGCTAGAATTACAAACATAAAAACGAATTACATGATTATAAATAAATAAAAGATAGTATTATTCTGGGCAAGATGTAAACCCGAATACCTGGTCTACTGTTAACACACAAGTAGATCAATTAAGCTCACCAACTCACCTAGACAAATTGCCTCACACTACCAAGAGTCACGTAGTCAATCTAGAGTTTGGTCAGATCAGCATTGGAAAAATCACTACAACTATGAAGGCTTAGGTATTTATGCTAAATCTGATGTATTCAGTTAAATATTATCCATTTTGATAACATAAGGATCTGAACCTCTGATTATTAACAAAACCACTTTCAGCAATATATTAGACAGAAGAAACAAAGCGTTTTACCAGCAATCATCCTTACAATGCAATCAGAGTCCATGTTTCCTCGAATAATACTTTTGGAGCTAGGAGCATGTCACGGTTTTTAAATTTTATAAGTTTATTCAGAAAGAATTTTCCCTCATGAATTGCACCGGGATTGAAAACCATTTTACAACGAGTAGATCATAATGCATAGTTGATAAATAATGACAGCCTAATAGTAGGGATGGATCTTGTCTTAATACTGTCCTTAAGAGAGGTAACAAGGTAAAAATTCACTTTAAGGTTATCAGCAATAATCCTTCTAGACCTCCAGAGTCCATTGCACGAGTAAATCAGATGGTCAAATGTTTCGTCATGAGTCTGGCAGAGGGAGCAGATTGGGTCAATTTTGTTGATGCCTCGCCTATGGAAGAGAAACCAATTAGTGCTAATGGCATTTAAATTTATCTTAATAATAAAATCAAAGAATTTTGGTTCCATAGCCCAGCACCTGAAGAGAGAGATGATCTTATTATTGGTCAGGGCAAGTAGAGGTGTTATGGGAGTTGTGACAGGGTGAATGAGACTATGTGCTTGCCAAATATTAATCCTGTTATCAAACGTATCATTCGTAATTACCATGTAGCTTTTGATCAAATCAATCGCGGCATCAATAACTTTTTTTAAACTTATAATAACTCAAATATGATGCAAAATGCAAGTTTGAAAAAATGTCATCATAAATCTTTAAAATAATATATGAATGATTAGATGCCCAGGAGATCATGTAAGATTAAAGACAGCAAACAGGTCGAGAATAATAGTTCCATTGATTCTTGAGTTAAATCGTTCTACCAGTAGAATAAACTGTGTAGATCTTTTACTTCTTACATGGTTTATATATATATAACATCATTAAAAAGAGTAAAATCATCAATGAATTTTAAAATATAGTAAAGGAATTATTTAATATTATGTCAATTATTAAAGTGATTCTTTTCTTTGTAAAAATTTTTACAGCTATAGAAATAAAAATTCAAATTTTATTCATTTCTTATATATTAAGATAAATCCTGGTGACAAAAATAAAAATAGAAAATGCAAATAAAAATTATTTCTCCACTTATTTAAATTTTAATTTGATCTCAACTTATAAAATGTAATTTGGCATATCAGAATATTTTGGGCAATTTGATTTTTACAAATAAAATATATATATAATTGGTACTTCAGAATTAACGCTGCTGTGATGCAATCATATGACCATAATTATTCTAACTTTGCGAATATATATTCATTGCTTGTGAAGTATTTAGCAAACATTATTTTAAAAAAATTAGTTTTTGAATTCAAGTTAATTTTAAAAAAATATTATGAATACGATAAATAAAGATTTGAATTAAATAAACTTAATGTTGAAAATTGCTTTTGCGTAACAGGTATTAATCATTATGTACGACTAAATAATATTATTTTAACAAAATAATTTTCCTGAAATTAAAGTGGGTTCATTTTCTTCTTTTCTATTAATGATTTCAAATATAGTATGATCGCAAGTTAAAATTGTTATTGAAGTTTTACTGTACTAAATATTTGTAATAACTATGTTCTGATAATCCTTCATTAAAATTTTAATTCTGAATTACTTTTAAACAAAATAAGTAATAAAAAATACGGTTATAATATTAATTAAAATTGTATGGTAGGTGCTGTGTTTTGCCAGACAAAGTAGAGTTATCAACTGGCAGTTTTAGCAATTATTATTTCAGAGTGAAATAATAAGTTGACATCTAAAAAATTTTTTAAATACTATATGTATATAATATTATTTTTTGAAGGAGCCTCCTAAATGGCATAATATACATACATATATATATATTAATTAGCTTTACTAAATTCAATTCCCGATAAACTTGTGTGTATCTTTTTACATAAGTTTAGATTTATTTCTTCACTTTTCCATAAAACCCATATTTTTGAGTTGAATGTTATATCACCTGAGATAAATGATTCAGTTATAAACCAAAATACATATACTGTGGTGATAATTGTTAGTATTTTATTTACATGAATATAAATAACTAACTATTTACGCACTTTTTGGCAATTTAAATAGTTGTTTTAATTACATACATTTAAGTATGTACTCAAATATAAATTGAATATTACATCTAAAAATATGTTTCATACGATGGAAGTTCAAAGTTCATAGAACTGAACTATTTTAAGTATGTACTCAAATATAAATTGAATATTACATCTAAAAATATGTTTCATACGATGGAAGTTCAAAGTTCATAGAACTGAACTATTTACTGAGTAACTTCAACATACAGAATAGTCATTTTCTTTTTGCAAATTATTGAAAAAATATAATTTTAATATTTTAATAATTATTATTCAACACTAGTGTGGAATTTTTAAATTACAAATTCATTAGCATTCACAGCAATTATATTAAACTTTATTATCAACATCTGCTTATTAATAATCTTTATTAAAAAATGACAAAAAAATTTCATTCAGTAGATAGAAGCACAATGGCTACCTATATTGTAGGAAAAATGCTGTTTATTTACAAAAAAAAGTCTTTAAATGAATTCGATGTTATTATTAAAATCAGATGATTATAAATGCTTTAAATTATTAATATGTGATAGCATAAATAAAACTTAAGTGAGATTATTATATAATCTTAAATTCTAAATTATTTTTTATAATAATTTTGATATTGTTTTGCTCAAAATGTGCTAATTAAAAAAAAATGTTTATGTATGTATTTTAATTTACATAAAAATTCCACACTTTAACAAATTAGTATCACTTTTTTTAAGTGACGGAATAAATCCAAATTTTGCTTAATTAATGTGTATTCCTATATCTGGTACTGAAATTCCTGAAAATAAAATAAAATCATGAAAAGCATCTATTTTATTAATAGATTTATGATTATGCTCTAATGAAAGAAAAATAAAAAATAAATATAAACTCCGATCTAATCATTCATTTATCATTTTCAATTATCCCTACTTCGTAGGCAGAGTAAATATATTTAATATTATCAATCATCTTTCATAATTATTTAAAATTAACATTATAAACAAATTTAAGCCCCAAATAAACATCTAATCTTAGAAAATATTAGACCAAAACATCTAAAAATTAAAAAAAAATAAATTTATAAATATACAATGAAAAAGAACCAATATTTATAACAAGATGAAAAATGCCTTATTAACTTACTGAACTGAAGTCAAAATTATATACATTTCATAATCCAAATAAGATTAAAAAATAAAGCAGATAAATTATTCATTCATTAGTTTTGGAAATATTTTTTAAATATAGATTACAATTCGAACAATTAAAATGTTTTATCAAAAAAGCTGGAGGAAACAATATTTATTAGAAAGTCATTAAAATAATTTATTGTTATATAATACATACAAATTCTGAAAGTTATTCATGTAATCAGATTACATTATAAATTATTTTTCTAAGGATAGAAAAATGGATTATAAGCTATCTTATTACATAAGCAACCAATGAAGTTCTATATATCAATCACTTTTTTTTTTAAAGAACAATTTTATTATCTTGGACTAAAGTATTATATTATCACTTTTCTTAGCATGTTGTTAAAATTGTTTTATGATCACATTATTCTTAAGTTGAAGTAATCAGAAGCACCACCTTACCACAGCAAAAAGTTAGATATAGTCAATGACAAAATTAAATAAAATAAAATTTGCAATACAATGGAGATCTCTTCTGTAGTTGCCATGGGTAATAATGTAGGCTAAATTTCGGGTGGATAAAATATGTAGTAAAAAAAATAAAGTACTTTTATATATATATATTGTTACATTTTAACATGTACATATATGTACAGAATATTATATATACAATCATAAAGGCATTTCAGCTTAAAATAAAAATAATTACTAAAAATACACTTGATAAAAGAAAATTCCAAAAATCTTTTTAGTGCTTCAATCACTTTTCTTATTGTACTTATAAATATTTAAAAATCATTAGTAAAAAAATGTATTGTGATTAGTAAAAACTAAATGATTCTTTAGAATTTTTTTTTTTTTTTATAAAAGAAGTCAATAAGTTGTCTGAAAAATAAAAAAAAAGCTAAACAGACTATCCTAATACAATTCTTTTAATAAAGCAATTTTCAAATAAATAAAGATTTTTTTTAACAGAAAAGAAAAAAGAATACATTAATTATATATATATATAATTACAATGTTATTAAAATTATATTTATATTCGCATAAATTTCTTGTATAGATATGAAAAAAATTGGTAATAATAAAATGCAAAAAATATATCTATATGACACTATATTTAAAAGTGTTAGAAGGAACCAGTAGGTCAGTTCACATGAAAGAAAAAAGTCGATCTGAAAAGTTAAATTATTTAGACACGATGCAGTCAACACACCGTCACATGATACTGTAACGAAAATATACAACCCAGCATTACAATAAAGTGCGTAACACAAGCAACTACGGCAGCCAATGAAGGCATTTTTCTGTGCTTTTAGTATAGAAAAAAGCCACAGCGGTAGCCAGTAGCCGAGTAAACTGACTCTTTCTGTGTTTTATCGTAGAGAGAAAGCTATATGTTTGGCTGTGGCCACAGAAACGGCAAATTTCTAGCAATTTAGCTAGAAATAGTGCTGTCAAGCGACTATCACGATAGATCAGAACACCAACAAAAATTATTAGTACTATATTTTGGGAGTTAAGGGAATAAATGTATAATAAAATCACAGATATGGTGGCTCCATTGCATATGTGTGTATATTCTAATGACTTTAATGAGCAATACTAAGAATGTAAACCTATCCACAGAAAAAATAAGTCTGAATACATTATTAAGATAATTCACAAGCTAGATCCCCAAAGAATCATTGATATAACAAAAAGGTGAGCATTATTTACAAGTATATTAAAGTGATTCTTTGGGAATCTAGCTTTTGTATTATCTTACTAATGCATTCTGACTTGTTTGTTTCATGAATAAATGTATATATATATAGAAAAAAATATAAATAAAATTTAACTTACAGTTCCCTTGAGTTGAACATCATGAAGTCGGCACCATTCATCTTCATTACCATCTACTGACATCATTGTTTCATCCTCAGGAGACCAAAATGCATCCATATGTAATTTAATCTCTTCCCCTGGAGAATGTAATCCAACAGCAGGAAATAATCCATCATCTGGCATGCTTGTTTGAATAGTACCAACCTAGAAAATATATATTCAAAATAAAATAAGTGCAATGTATGAATAACATAATCATATAAATATTTGACACAATTAATAGCAGTGTGTTTTAGCTCTGAATAAATTAGATAAAATAAACAATACACACTAGCCACCAACAAATGAATGCTGCAAAAGTAATGTAATACATTTAAACATTAGATGTTGATTACTTGGTTGTAGTAAGTTGACAAGCATTTACAAATATATAATGCAAAATATGTTAAATAACAAATTGTCATCAAAAGTGCTGTTATTGTTAATGATAAAGAATTTCTAATTTAAAATTAAGAAGTACATAAAAATTTATTTAAATAAAGTTACAAATTCTAAGTATGAATTGTAGAGTGAATTCTTAGGGGCATTCAACAACATTAAAATCTTTCTAGTATTTCTTTTTTTTCATCTATGCAATTAAATTAGTTCTGAAAACATGTTGAATATTCATAAGTGACTGTTTAACCCATATTATAATTAATACTTTATCACCATTCTTGATAAACCATCCACATTCAATTCATACCCAAGAAAAAGTCATAATTAATTTCTTTTAACTATCAATGCAATAGATTAAATTTTTTCAATCTAAAGTTATTAAAAAATAATAATAATAATAATAATTTCCAACTTATTACTTATCTTAGATAGCATGGTTTACTTAATAACTGAAAATATTTTGATTTATGTAATTCACTTAGAGAATTTAACTACTCAGAAATTTGGCTAAACTTGCACATTTCTTTATATATTTTCAAAACTTTTGATTAAGTTTGTCATGAGACATTGTTTTTATTACCATACTTCGAACAATCTTTCATGTGAAATTTTCAAATGTATCTAGCTTGCTTTCATATTCAATATTTTTCCTGCTAATGCTGATGATCTTCAGTTGTCCTATCTCCAATACTTTACATTTTCTTATAAGTAATTTGTTTTTTGTAAAATTACACTAAATGCCATTTTTTTTTGTAGCAAGTAATGTTTTTCAAGAATCAACTTATGCAGCTAAACAACTTTTTCCTTTCTTGATTAAATATTGACTTCCATATAAAAACTTAACATTATATCTTTTCTAAAAAATAAATTATTTCAGATCTAATTTGACTCCGAAGTGCTTCAAGAAGTCCCCCAATTTATTAAAAATAGGACTAAAAATTATTTTACTTCCCGTACAATCTCTTGCCATGTACATATTTAGCATGCTAATGAACACTGCTTTCACATTAGAGCAGAAAACTTGGTCAATTTATTCAAAATTATTAGAATCCATCCAAAACTATTAATTCAATTTAATAGTTCACATTCCATTATTTTCTATAAACATCTAACTAATTAACATAAATTTGAATACTCCCCCTCATCACTATCAACCATACACAGCTATGAGTATGAAACCATGGAGCTTTGAAAGCACTAAGCTTTAAATAAATTATTAATATATATAACTTCTTTAACGAGCGTTAAAAGTGCATAATTATTGATATTATAAATAATATTAGCAACATTATTCTGCAGTTATTTATTAATTTCTTCTGCTTTTAAAATTGCTTCACTTCAGTATTTTAGGTATATTTTTCACTTTGATGTATATTCATTCTTCTAATTTATTTTTATTCAAGTTTTTTAACTTCATAACACTTGATGCTTTTTCTCTTTATAATATTCAATTTTTTTAAAAGTAATACCAACATATATTATGTATTTTCTAAATAAAATACCTTTTTATTGAATCATTATCAAGTTAAAAAAACTCATTCTTGAACAGAATTAAAGGATTCAGATCAAAGTTTATTTTCTATTTACAGAGAATCCATATAACAAAATCTTAATGTTTAAATCACTCTCCCAAACAGTGTTTTCTCTGTAACCCTCTCTGTGAATAAATATAGTCTGACCTTCAAACAGCATGATACAAAAGGATACCTCTTGAACCATATGTTGCAATGATGTTATATTTTGAAATACAGACTTATTCAAACAACAAGCATGAAATTAAATTAGCAATGATTTTAAATTGCTACTAAATAAACACATTTAACTTATGTATAGAAAAAAAGACTACGATATTAGTCATTTTAAACTTTGCTATCTCCCAACACAAATATATAAAAAAATATCCCAGTGCATATTGCTAGCTTAAAATTCAAATACAAAATATTCAATTTATCTTCCCGAACATTGTTTTTTCAGCAACACTCCCTGTGAATAAATATAAAATCTATAACTTCAAACAGCACAAAATTTTATACTTATTCACAGAGAGTGCTGCTGAAAAAACATAACATTTGAAAGGATAATTTGAACATTTTGTATTTGAATTTTCGCTAGCAATATGCACTGGAATATTTTATTATATATTTGTGTTGGGAGATAGTAAAGTTTAAAATGACCAATGTTGTAGTCTTTTTTTATATACATAAGTTAAACATGTTTGTCTAATAACAATTTAAGATTGTTTCTAATTTAATTTCACATTTTTCATTTGAATAAGTCAGTATTTCAATATATAATATCATTACAGTATACAGTTCAAGAGATATCGTTTTGATTCATGCTCTGAAAAAACATAACGATTGGGGGGGGATGATTCACACATTTTCTCCTAGCGATATATACTGGGATATTTTCTAATATAGTTATGATAGCAAAGTTTAAAATGACTAATGTTGTAGTCTTACTTTATATATGTAAGTTAAACGTGTTTATTTGAAACACTTTATTACATTCAAATATCAGCCTTTCAAGCTAATTGAGCACGCGCCTTTTGAGAGTGTTAAATAAATGAATACTTTCCTCTTCAATCCAAGATATAGTATTTATGCAGGAATAAAAAGAATCCTCTTATTCCCACGACTCAAATTCTTTTATATGAGCAAATCTGAAGAACTGCTGAGGAGAGTGTGAGTAGAATTCTCACTTTAAATTACTATTTACGATGTTTTTTGGCTGAATGATGTCGGTGAAATTGCTTAGAATCTACTAAACGTCACTCTTACTGAAACTTAATTATGAGTAAATAAGCAATTATTTGATCTAGCGCCGTGTTTACAATTTAACACTCTCAAAAGGCGCGTGCTCAATTAGCTTGATAGGCTGATATTTGAATGTAATATAATTGTAAACACGGCGCTAGATCAAATAATTGCTTATTGAAACACTTTGTTAATTTAATTTCATACTCTTTATTTGAATAAGTCAGTATTTCAATATATAACATCACCGCAACATATGGTTTAAAAGATATCCTTTTGAGTTGTGCAGTTTGAAGTTCAGATTTTATATTTATTCACAGATGATGTTGTTTCTTTAATTAGTTTATGTATTTTTAGTTGTATTATTACCATCTTTTCTGGTTCTATTGACTATTTTTTTACTTTATTAGTTTTTCTAGCAAAGTGAATTCCTTTAGATGACCAAAAATACTAAAATGATTTAATAAGAATTTTAATTTAATACAGCATTAGTTTTTTTTTTGATAACTTTTTTCTTGTTCCAGGATAATCCCAATTATTCAAATGAATGTTGATTCATAAATGAAGTACATTTATTTAAAGGTCACAATTTTTTAACTGTGAAATAAGACAGTGTTATGATTCCGGCAGTATACTTCCGAAAGCATGATTAGTGCAATATAAATTTTAAATGTAAATTATTTTATCTTTTCTTAACACTCATTTATAATGAATTTATAAACATTACATTGCATTAACTATAAATCTGTCCCTCCACTGACTTTAATATACCAATATAGTCTTTACCAATAATAAAGGAGATGACATACATCTTGAAGTGTTATATTTATCTTTTCTTTTTTTACATTAATCTCAAATGTTATTTTCACAATGAAATCTTTATGTTATCTTATTTTTTCTAAATCCACAGCTTACTGAAATTAATATAACTATGATAAAATAATAATTTTGGAATATATATTTAGAATAGCCTAGTTGGTTAAACATCACTTTAAATTTTCAGTATTCACAAAACTGAAGGTGAGAAAAATTGAATATATTTGGAGAAGTGTAAAGTTTGAATTTTTTTTTCAAAATATTTAGTAATTTAATTAGATGATACAAATAGATTATTATATAACTACAAGTAAAATACCATCATCACAAACCTTCACACAATGATATAAATGTAAAAGAACTGATGTGAAACAAAAGCCAATTTATGGAAGTATTGTATAAAAAATATAAAATTCATATATAGATGCACATATGTATACAGGCGAATTTCAACTTACAAACTTTTAATAGGCCAAATATTTATATTTAAAACTTATAAATTGTGACTTTCAATTCATGACAAAACAAGAACTCCATACTTACGAACATTTTACAAGTAGGTATGTAATACAAAAGTATTCTTTTTTTAGAATAAATTTAATAATAAATCTTATGAAAAAATAAAGTCAAGTTACAAACCTTCAGCATGCAAACACATTTCAAAGAACCCACTATGTTCGTAAGTATTAGTTCGCCTGTACACCAGTGGCAAATCCTGAAAAAAAAAAATTAATAATGCAGATACTTTAAATATACAAATAAAATTAAATATATCTATATTTTTAATATTAAACTAAAACTTAAAATGAATCTTTAAGTAATTAAATGCTTGTTATTATTTTATTTAAAAAGAGTGGGGATTAAAAATAAAATGAGAAAATATCAAATTATTAACCCTTGATATATTTAAATGAAATTTCTAAGTTTTTAAAAATTATGCAATTTACGTCCATTCATACTAATTTATTTAAAACATTTAATTTGTTGCAATACTTATAATTTGGCAATAAAGATCTACCTGCCAATCTATTCACCTAACCAAAGATACACAAGTTGTATATTCCCTTTCCCACCTCAAATTACATACACAGAACTAATGAGTTTTTGATATCTTAAATAAAAACGCACATGGCATTTCTTAACATGTTCAATATTAATACAGAAAAATTATTTTGATCCAATATTAATTAGTTTTTAGCCAATAATTTAATCCATAAACAGTTGATAACTAAATTTTCCAGAAAATTAAAAAAAAACACAGATTTTCTGAGACAGAATTATCTTTTATTTGATATTTTAAATGAAATGCTTTGAATAAATAATAACTTTAACATCTACCATAAGAATAAAAAAAGGGAATATTATTATTATTTTACAAAAATATATTTTAATAATAAAAGTAAAAGATAATTAAAATAAAATTTTTGCAAACAGTTTTTATAATTTTATTTTTATTGTCAATTTCATGTTTAACTGAGATTGATGATAAATCAATAAGTTGGCCTACCTTGTACTACCTAAAAATCAAATTAATTGCTTTGTCCTATAATTTTCAAAAGTGGTTTAAACATAAGATTCTTGTATCATCTGTTGGTTAACATTATTATCTTTTTAAAACTAGAATCCTTTTATTATAAGTTTAATTTTATATTTTATGTAATCTACTATATATTACAATTAGTAAAAATAATGCTGTTGTTGAAATTAATAATTTTGATGTTCATCTTTTCTATAAGCTAAAATTAAAAATAAAAAGAAAAGCCATTCAATAAGTTCAAATGGAAGTTATCTTCAAAACATGCAATAATTTATGATTGCTAAAATTAATATCAATGCAAATACAATATATTTTAAATTACAATCAATAAAAAAATTGATAATAAAGATAAAATATATGCTTACGTATAAATGTATGTATACATACACACATTAAGATCACACATATAAGTAGACATATACACATACTCTCCATACGCTGATATATTGTCTTATGTTATTGTATACATACAATATAAAGGATTAAAAAAAGTTGAAATTTTGATATAAGAAAATGTCAGTACCTCTTTCCCATTTTTGGTGAAAAACACGGAAACAATTATTTTTTCATATTTATCTTCATAGGTGACTTGATCAAATCTAATTCCACAACCCATTCTATCACCAATTTCACATTTAGGACCAAAATGTTTTTGGTGACTATTTGCTTTATACAATCTAATAAAATAAGAATTGAAAAAAAAAAAAACTACATTGTAAATATTTGTTAAACTTCAGTATTAAATTTATATTTTAAATAATAATAATAAAGTGTAATTATATATATATTATAATTGAAATAATAAATTTAACGGTTTACAAACTATTACAAACAATCCTTAAATCCGCAGAAGTACTTTCGGTTAATTTCCTAAACCTGTCTCAACTGCCATTAAATTAAAAAAAAAAAAACCAACGGAAGCAAACATCATCAATTCAAATCCCACGAATCTTGTATTTTAATGTTAGCAGCTTGTCGATTTATTAAATTCATTTTATTCCTGTTTATAAAAATTGCCTCTTTAATTTTTCTTTTACTATGGTTTCTCTCTTTCATGAAGAATTTTCACATTTTCAAAATCAAATTTAAATTTATATTTACATGTTTTTCATGATCAAAGAAAACTGAAGGAGACATTAAGTCACCATTATTTTTACTTTTTACATGCTTATATAACAATTCGTGCTCCTTATATAACAATTCATGCTCCCTCAAGGAGCATGAATTGTTATATAAGCATGTAAAAAGTAAAAATAATGGTTATTTAATGCCTCCTTCAGTTTTCTTTGATCATGAAAAAACATGTAAATATAAATTTAAATTTGATTTTCAAAATGTGAAAATTCTTCATGAAGAGAGAAACCATAATAAAAGAAAAATTAAAGAGGCAATTTTTATAAACAGGAATAAAATGCATTTAATAAATCGACAAACTGCTAACATTAAAATACGAGATTCGTGGGATTTGAATTGATGATGTTTGCTTCAGCTTTTTTTTTTTAATTTAATGGCAGTTGAGGCAGGTTTAAGAAATTAACCGAAAGTACTTCTGTGGATTTAAGGATTGTTTGTAATAGTTTGTAAACCGTTAAATTTATTATTTCAATTATAATTACAATTTTGTTTTTAATTAACGAACATTTTATTTATTTTATATATGTGTGTGTGTGTGTGTGCATTAAGTGTAAGTAAAATAAAAACTACAAGGAATAATTGATGATTTTCATATTTAGTAAGGAAAAAGAGAGAAAAAAGACCACTTCTCTTCTTTTATCCATCTATTTGGTTTAAAACAGCTCTAGAATCTGTCCAATTATTCATGATATAAAATTCAAAACTAAAAATTATTCAACTACATTAGACACTATTGTGTATATCATAACTATATTACACATTACAATTTGCATTTCATAGTTTATTGCTTGTCTCATTTCAGTTATAATTTTAAATATTTTTATCAATATTTTCACTAATATTTTAATCTACAGACTATTTTACTTATAATTCAGTAAAAATGAACAATAACAATTTAAAGCCTAATAGAATTCAGACCTGAGAAACACAAAACAAATATTTCACTTCTAATTCTTTTTTCATCCTCATCTTCTTTTTGAAAAAAAAAAAAGTTTTATCTCCAAAGAAATCAACATTATGATCAAAACCAAAGTAAACCGGTCATTTATGAAGTAGACACAAGTATAAATGATAATAGTTTTATGAATGTTAAAAAATTAATATATTTAAGTTAAATTTGTACAAATTATTCATTAATGAAAAATAATGATTCATAAAGAAAATATTATGGTTAAAAATAAAAAAGATATTTAAAAAATCTTTATTTCTGTAGCAAATTTGGTCCAGAAAGTTAAACATAAGTGTTTGTATGTTAATATTAATAATTAATTTTACTTTTGAAGAATAATTGACAATTTATTCCACTTATTTTTATAACTAGAACATTAGAAATTTAATTATAACAAACAGAGTAGAATTTTTATACCCTTCCATTTTGCGGCTTGACTTCATAAGCATTTGCCTATAAGAAAAATAAATATTTTTTACCTGCCTAAATATAAATTTTTTGCTCTAAAGAATTTAGCAGAATGATAAAAAAGTTGTTTGCTATTAAAGAAAAAGCCCGTGAATTGGTATGAATATTAATAATTATCATCACTATAAAGATAGAATTTCTTTAAATAAAATTCATAACTCTCATTGATTATCCTAGATTTACATAATCCAAAAAAATCCTCTATTTACTGAATAATCTTTATATATATTGAGATGGAATCGTGGGAATCACTCGGCTACTTGATTATTATAAAGAAAATTATTCTAAGAAATAATTATCTGTTTATCAATGTCCAGTGGCCAAATGTGTATAAGGTAGAGTGACTATAGCCTAAAATTTCATCCTATTTGATTATAACCATGGATAATGATCAGACTGAAGTATACATCAAGTACAAGTCACTAAGCTAATCCAGCTATATTTCCTGATCATCATCCTTCCAACATATATATTAATATTCTATTATTAAGTATGTAAACTAATTTTGTTAAAAATGCTAAATCAAAATATATTCATTCTAGATATTTAAATAAAATACTTATCTGTCAAATGACAAATTCAATGACAAAACAACTTTTAAATAATAACAATAAAATATAAACCACTTAACATCTTTTATATTTACATAATCAATGAAATGAAATATATATATATAAAAAAAAGTATTGAGAACTAATCTGAGAAATAAATCAAGCATATATCTTTAATTTCCCCCAAACCTTGATTTTCAGTCCAATATTAATAATAATAGCAACAAATTTTTATAGCATTTAAAATGAATGTTTTAATTTTTTTTTTTATACCACATGGCTTTACTCTTATAATAATAATAATAATAATAATAAAATATTGACATGTAAATTTTTAATTCAAGAAGAAAACGAGTCTTTTCCAAATATTATTTATTACAAATGTCATTCAAAATAATCTTATCAAATTTTGTTAGTTTTATTTGTCTGTTGAGGTTAACATATATGTTTTTTAAATTTTTTTTTGCATTTAAAATATTAACTGTTCATTGAATACTGATCTCTGGCCATTATATACGTAATATTATGATTTCATATATAAATCATAAAAAATATTTTCTGAACCACAGTTAAGTTTCTTTTGGTTGTACTTTGTAGAGACGAAACCCAAATAAATGACTGCGCATTAAAGTCTCCAATCGTTATTCATATATTTCCTTGGCTTCATGTATTCATAATAGAGCAGCAGATTGTTCTGACTCAATTTCTTTTAATTGTGCTTAATAAATGTTCAATATGAATGCAGGTTCTTCTTCCTTGGTATATTCCTCTTATAGTCCATTATTATTTTTTCTTTGATTTCTTAACTTTATACAATTATTGGGTTTTTGTTATAGCGTCACAAATAAATCTCTCAATGGTAGAGATAACTAGGCATTTATTTTCAATATTCACGCTCTATAAAGGCTACATTTTCAAAAAGATAGAATAGGCATTCCAACTGGATTTTTATCTCAACATAGCAAATAAATTTGAATATAATTGAATACAAATCACTTTACAGTTTCTAATTTATGAGCAATACAAAACTGGTAAAACAAAGCAGCTATATCTGATATGAACACTACTTTTTTCTTGTTGTCTAGCAACAATCAAAATTCTCATAGCAATAACAGAATAGTCTCTCACTGTCTAAAAATTAACCTGTGATCACATTATTATTATTATTATTATTTTTAATTAACATTTAATATTTTTGTCAACAATTAGGTTTATTTTCAAATCAAATGTTAAAAGTAATAAAGGCACAAAACTTTTCATTTCCTACAAATTTATTTTCTTTTTCTGATTTATTAACACGTATGAATTTCATTTTTTTAAAAAAAAAAATCAAACCTTTAAAGTTTTTTAAAACACACAACTCTTTTTATTTTTTGATATTATATATGTGACTCATGTAGATATTCAAAATTACCCCAAATTCATAATTCAAACAGACTACACTTGAGAAGTCTACTTACAGCAATGAAACCATTGGTTATGTTTTAGAGTTTATATTTTTTGACTAGTCAGGTTGAGTTGTGAATATGAGATAATTTTGATTATTTTATTGACTAGTTTAGCTTTAGGTTTTTAATAAATATATATATTGTACCATCTTGGTTAGACCTCTTGAATAGGCATTTTCGTAAATATACAATTATAAAAAAATAACTTTTATAGGTCATTGATTTTATAGATTGTTTCTAAGTTATCAAATAATATTTTATCTAATTTTATGTCATTAGGGAAACAAACCAAAATACAGAAATAATATTTCACAATTTATTTTTATCTTTTTGGAAGTAGTTCACGATTTAATTTTTTTTTTTATCCTTAAAAAAAAATAGTATGTGGTAGGCTTGAAATCTTATTTTAAAAGTTACTTATAAAGTTACAAATCTACATTTTGTTTTAAAAACTAAAATATTATATTTATCTACATATTTTTTTAACAGTAAGTTTTAATAAGTAAATAATAAATTACATTTTCATGTGTGTGTTCACTTATGTGATGTACTAATTTTAAAATTATAAATATTTTTAAGGATGATAATTGCTATTCCAAAATATAGTTTATAATAGTATTTTAAAAGTAAACAAGATGTTTTTTTTTTTGTTTTAAAGGAAAAAATTTAAAGGACTTTGTTATTATTTTAATTTTTAAATATTCTTTTGTTGAAATTAAAAGAAGACATATTGTCAGTGACTCCGGATTGTGTTCAAATGATGCCAGTAATCACTCAATAAAACTAAAGGTATAAATTCTAAGTGCATCAGTAACAATGGTATCTAAGATGACTTCATAAAACTAAGTCAACAAAAACATATATAAAACCTGTGCATTCACTTGGAAAGTTAATATTTTTTTGTTCTTATCTTCTAGATCACTTGTAATAAATATTTTTGTCTCAATAAAAGGTACAATATATATAAATGTTTTTTTAAATAAAGCAACATGATGTAAGGATAAACAAAAGTTTGACATTTATTCCCAGGACAAAATGTAAATCTTTTGAGATATTTTAAAATAACAGCTAAAATGGGATTTATTATTTGCAAGTGTTTTGGAGAAAATAATTAAAAATGCTTATTTAAAAATCGTATAAATATCTTTTGTACATCTAATACATATATATATGGATGCCAATAAACAAATTAATAACTTGCCAAGGATTTAAAATAATTTGCTAGATGGAATAATTTTTTTTAAAAAAAATGCTAGAAAAAGTTTGACCAATTACATGCGCATATAATGCATCTTATACCAACCAATGGAATAATTAAAAGTTATAAAAATGTTAGTGAAGTGCTGACCATGTAAATCTATATATGTGCCTATATATCAAGTCCTCATGGATTATTAATGTGCCAAGAATAAAATGATAACCATTTCAACAAATGGAATAATTAATAGTTAGATATGTTAATAAAGTTTAACCAAGGATACATGACAATAACTTCAAATGAGATAATAATCATCTTAAAGGAATAATATACAATAATATCTTATCAGAAATGATTAATAATTAGTTTAACAGACAAGCTTCATATATTCTAAAGAAACACACTTTTCTTTTATTGAATTGTCATAATTCAAAATAATGCATTCTCTTGATGGATTTGGTAACTAGTACAAATATCAATGACAGTACAGGTCGCTGAATGGCCTGTTCCTACTAAAAAAATATACCATTTTTGAGGCAGGCTGTAATGACTTGTAGTATGTTCTAATTTCTTGCAATTCACACTTACTTCAAGCGCCCTTACTCTCCAAATGATCACTATTGAGCCTTGTGTATAGCATAATTTGAGGGTGTGTCTATTTGAATTCAACACAACTTTTTTAATATTATTAAATCAATTTTTATTTTACATTTGAATTACGTAGTATTATGTAGAATAATTTATCAAAAAATCTTTTTTTTTTTTAACTTTGTTTTGAAGGGTGTAAAATTAGACAAACTACAAACTTTGTTTGTAAGCATGATTTATTTGATAAAGACGTTATCCGTGAGATCTTCGAAAAAACAACAAAATGGCGCATACTGCCATGGACACCATAATAGTTGTTTGATTTTTAATGTTAAGTTTACAACCTTACTTTTTTAATGTACGGCAATTAAAAGAAAAAAAAGTAAACTATAGTAAATTGTTTACGATATACTTTTTAAAAAATATGTCAAAAAAAAAAAAAAATTTAATAATAAAGAGGTTTTTTAAAAAAGACGTTTCTATTTTTTCCAAAAAAAAAAAACATGGCGATTAAAAAAAAAAAAAGGTATAAATTGTTTGCTATACAGTTTTTAAAATATATCACTTATTTAATAATATGTCAAAAAAAAAAAAGGTGAGAAAAAAGAACGTTCTTTACCATTTCTTTTAATTATTTAATTAAAAACAAATTCAGATTAAAAACATGATATTTAATCAGTTCTTTTATATTATATCAAAAAAAAAAAAAAAAAGGTAAGAACAAAGACAACGTTCTTTACTATTTACTTTAGTTATTTAATAAAAAAAAAATTAAGATAAAAACACAGTACTTAATAATATGTCATGGCCTGGTAACATTATATTTCAATGTTTTTGACTAGCAACAGCACCATCCAACGACCTGTACCATCGTTCATACTTGTACCGGTAACTATTATTAATAAAAAGGAACTTAAGGAGCAGTAGAACTCTTGGTGACAAATATTAATCACTATTAACACAGGTTTTATGGTCTATTTATAATTTATTATATGTAATTATTTGATTTTATATTATTATTTTAAAAAGATTATTTAATATATACTTATGTATGGGTGAATATCTAAATATGCACATAACCAAAAGTAAATCTTATTAGTTCTAAATTTTATATTAAATAATTATAATAGATTTTATTTAATAACTTGTATTGGTTTGTTTGCTGAATGTTCAGTAGTATTTTCTTTCATATTATTTTATATATTGTCTATTAAAATTTAACAGATTAATATTTTCTTCTGGTTCAAAAAGAATGTTTATGTCTAGCACCACTTAAATAGTTCAAACAAATACAATATTGTATGATATCTTAATTTAAATTATTATAACATATTCATTCATGTTCTATTGTTTACTTTGTAAATAAATTATTATTATTCATTAAATCTGAATTATGACGCTCATTTACATTAATAGATATGATATAGCAAATTATTATTTATAGTCTTATTATAAACATATAACACGTAAGATCGAATTAACAAAGTAATGTCAATTTTATTGTTATAATAGAATCCAGTAATGATTAAAAAGTTAATCTAATGTTTTCATGAACATTCATTGGTAGAAAAGGTATTAATAAATTCTTAAATTAAAATTATATATAATTATTAAGCTTAATATCTTCTTATATTCTTGAATATAATATAAATTTACCACAGTAACAGAAGGGTTATTTATGAATGAATACCAATGTAAATATATTAATAAATTTTAAATATTATTGCAACATAAATTTTGGATTATTTTTTCAATAATGCTTGCTTAATCTTTGCTTATTTTATTCTATTATAGATTTCATTCGTTTAAGTAGTATATATTATTTTAAATCTTAACTTTATAATTTATGGGCATATAAAAGTAAACAGTACATATGATCAACCTATTCTATTGTAGATTATAATAGTTATTATGTTATATTTTATTATAAAATAGGATTAATTAAATCTTTATTTTGTACTATTTTAGATTTAGTTTGTTCAAAGATTTAGGGCATTGATAAGAGTTAACATCCTCATGTTCTTAATTTTTCATCAGTATAAATTTGGCCTTTAGAGCTAGGACATAATAAATTGAGACTTTTATTTCTCGTCTCATTTTTATTCAGTTACATATTTTGGCATCATCAATTTGGGACTTCTGAAGAGTCTCTTCTTCTTCTTCTTCATTCTATACCATTACAATATATATATATACATTCTTTAACTATTTTAAACAAAGTGAATGAATGATAATAATTCAGTTTAATTCTGCAACTTCATTTTTTCCAATTCTATAATTTTATTACTGTTCATTATTCAAATAATTGTTTCTCCAATCCCTTTTGATATATACAATCATTAATTTATTATTTTTTAAAATCCAAAAATTAGTAAAAATATACCAAATGTCAAATATAAAAAAACCAAACTATGTACATGAGTATTTTTTTCATATAAGCACATGTCTAAACTCTATGAGAAATGATTTTATTTTTCAAAAAATATGAAATAACTATTTCATATCTTTTTTTTTTTTTTGTAAAATTTAAATTTTTAATTTTACTAAAGCAATTTATACTACAATTATAAATTAAATAATTTATAAAATCTACTTAAAAACAAGGAACTTTATAGAATTTTATTTCAAATGATTTAATACCTATCGTGGGAGGATTTGATTCTAAGATTTTTTATAATCCTTGTGAATTGCTTGCCAAGAAATAAATCCTTAAAAGTGCTGATAAAAATGGTACCAAAATCTAGACAGGAAATAAAAATTTTCCAGAACATACTTTATTGCAAAGATGATTCTTCAAACTGTTTATATTTACCTCTCTTTTCTTTCATAAAATGTGTGCTTTATGTATAAAAAAAAAAAAAAAAATCTCAAATGCATTATAAATCAATTCCAAGATGAAATAACCATTTATTAGATGGTTGGTAGATTGCCACTATCAAATGTATGAATTGTACCCCCCCCCCCCCACATATATAAAATGAGAGACATAAAAACACCAAATAAAAATGAATTGACACACTGAAGTTCAAGTTTCTGTGGGTATTTACATACACATCTTCACAAAATTTATTCAATCTTTATTTGCCCTTTTATCAACATGTTATATAAGATTGCTGCTTTTTTTGTAACAAATAAAGGAATGTATGCAGAAAATAAAAAAACTTGAAATTGTGGAATTTATAAGATCCTAATGGCCTAAAACATACAGATTATCAGATTATGCTAGCCAATCAGAACTGGCTCCTGTAATTTAGGGTCCATTATATTAATTGTAAGCACAAAAAGAGAAATGCTTATTGGTTTGGAATGCCCCCCTCTCACAACCTCCTCTTGTTTTAAGGAAAGTTTGATAATTCTTTTGGACAAATGAATTATTACAGGGAGGCCAAAAGCCTTGCCTTTCAAACTTTCCAGTCATATTTGTTATATATATCTGACTTGTTAATAGATTTCTTTATAAACAATTCTGCTTAAACATAGCAAAGCCACTATTATTGCTAAAATTATTGGAAGTATATCATAAAAAAAAAAATCAACAAAAATTGATCTAATTCTCGATCTTTGATAGATTTTTCTAAAATTAGTTACTTGTTAATGAGAATAATATAATTATTTTTATTTTACTCCAACATAGATAAAAACAAAGAAATTAACTCTAGTTTCTAAGTAACTTTTGAATAATACAATAATTCTGTAATAATAAATTAAAAAATTTATATAATATTTTTACACTCATATGCAAAGTATATAAAAATGCTGATACTTTATACTTATCAGATTTCATGTACATCGAATTATAAAAATAAAAAAAATGGCAATATTACCGCCCATCTGCTGCTCTATAAGCAACTGAATCACTAGTCTTTCCTGGTTGTGTATCATGTGTTAAATGCCTAGGTACTAAACCAACTACAATTGCTCCTTGAACACCAGTATCAAGAACTTCAATTTCAAAATAATTGTGGGCGGGAGTCAAAGGTCGTCCAGCTACATATACACCAACACGCCCCATACTGTCAGGAACATAACTGTAAGTATTAAAAATACATGTATGTAGAGATAATACCTTAAGAAAAGTCTGACATCTCTATAAAACTACACACCTTAAAATATCATTTTCCTTATCTATTTTAACTCCATCAAGCCAAATATGTCGCTTCATCTCTTCAAACTGAGAGTCACATTCACGCATCAATGTTTGTCGCATCATATTACACTGTTGCTGGATGAAATCATCCATAATCTTAAATAAAAAAAAATTAGTTAGATATTAAAGTTTGAAAGATATAACTTATCTTCAACATTGATGAAACTAGAAACAAATTCTATATATAAATATGCAAATAAATTATTTTTAAAATTATTACACTGAAATTTATTACAAAAGATTTAGTATGAAAATGATTCAAAATTTCTCTGTTTTAAAAACATTTACCAGATTGCCCTGAGATTTTTCAATACTGTGGTTGTGATAAGCTCATGGGCATATATATATATATAAGCATAATTGCAAGGAAATCAAGTCATACATCACATGACTTAATTTAATAAGCTTGTACTATAACTGTTATATAATAAGCGTGAATAGTTCTTAACAAGCTTTTCCGAATATCTTATCCCCAGACTAACAACCAACATCTAGAAACCAATCTGGGGATAAGGATATTTGGAAAAGCTTGTAAAGAGCTATTTACGCTCATTATATAATATAAGCATAAATGTGTGAATACAAGTATGTGCATGCATGCATATATATATTGTAACGGGCACATACGACGTTACATTGTTTTTTATTATTAAACATGAAAAAAATAAAAGTTCGCAAATAAAACTTCTTTTTTTTAAGAATTAAAAATTGGAAATTAAAAAAATCATCTTAAACTCATATATATATAAAATCGCACAGATGAAAAAAATTATTAAAAAAAAGAAACTTTATTAAAAATAGAAAAAGTATTTTAAAAGCAAAAACTTAAAAATTTTTAAAGATAAAAATATATCTAAGTTTGTACAAAACAAATTAATTAATGTTATTGAAAAAATGGAAATGATTATGTTAATTAGTCCAAGTGAACTAGCCCTTGGGCATTTAAATGTATAAGCAACGGTCAGATAGGAAAACAATAGAAACTAATGGCCAATGAAAGAGATCCATCGGGGAATCGGACCTCAACGGAAGGATCATCATCATCGATGGCGTAATGTCCATTGGATCCTAAAGTTACATATAAAAGAAAAAGTTTGATAATAAAATTTTTAGTGAGTAAAGAAAATTTAAGAGAAGACAGAGATGTGTTAAGTCGGAGAGTTGGAGGTGAAGGGATTGAAAGATGCACTTTCAATTGCTTCAGTTGTTATAAAAATAAGAAAATGAAACATCGCTTTTCCTATATTGAGGACAACCAGATCATTGAGGGATTTTAACGCTGGATTCCAAACGGCAAGCAACGGATAACTAATGAACATTTCTAAAACCGTAAGCACGTTATGAATTTAAATGAATATTAATTTGAAAACACTAAGAACTTTAAAATATAAACTTTCCCAGTATTTAAAAAATAAAAAAAATAATAGAAATAGAATCCTATCTGACCAAACTAAATTCCTTATTAATTCTTTTTATTGATGTATTTCTTTTTTTTTTTAATCATTTCCATTTATTTATTTTTGGTTCTTTTAAGTTTTATTTATAATTTTTGTTTTTCGTTAAATTAAATTATAGAAATATTAAACTTAAGTCGGGCGTGAATGGCTATATAGATTTGTAAAGTTAAATTAGGGGAGGGTAATCTTAGGTTATTTGTTTCATAGTTAAATTAGGTCAATGGATTGGATATATTGGTGTAATTAGTAGATGTAGTACGAGATTCGCTACTGGCAGAATCGCTTTATACGCCGCACACTTCCTTTTTGCATATGGAATGCGATCGTAAGTCGGCAAAATGACCGCAGTCCTTTCCTATGGAGTTTTTTTTTTTTTTATTGCTCTTCTTGTCAGATAGATGTAGTATTCCTATCTGACGAGAGGCAATTTCTTCTCTTAACCTTTTGTGCTGCCGTATTCGTGTTACATTGAATGCATCGATATATCAGATGGATTGACGTTGGTTTGACTGCGAATTTTTGACCTAAGGTTAAATAAGGATAGAATATTTTCTTTTCAAATGCAAATCTATGTAGTCTATTCATACTTGACACTCTAAATAAAAATGCATTAAATTTAATTTGGGTATGGACGTTGCATGAATTCGTTATCGGTTACTTATGTTTGTGGTTTTTATATTCGATTGGAATATATAAGTCATCGATGTCAATGTGGCATTTTATGATGAATGCTATTGGGTTTCTTGTATTCCCTCTGCAATTGACGTTATCAATGACTTTGTATTTTGATCGGTGATGTTTAATTTGAAATGTTTTTAACCGTGTAATCTATGTAACCGATCTATATTCAACATTATAAAACAAACTTTTATAAACCCATCTGTGCGAACTTATAAAAATTAAAATGTAAATTTATAAAAATTAAATGTAAATTAAAATCAAAAATCAAAGTTAAAAATGTAAAACTGATACTAAAACAATTTTAAATATTATATAAGTGCGTAAATAAATGTTTGTGTGTATAATTACTGGCAGTGGCTTATTTTATTCTTTTTTATATATTCTTAGATAAGAATTTATTATAAAATATAAATCTCTGCTATTCCACTGAGCTAGTGACAATGGGCTAACGACCGGAATCAAAATATTTAAAATAAAAAAATTTTTTTTTTTGATTTACGTATCTGCCTACTATATAAATTTTCTAGGTTCAAATGCCTAGTGGCGCCCTGTAGTGTAGATTACGTTAAGTCCCCTATTCTCCAGATCATTATAATATATATGTAAAATAGCCTTTAAACAATCCATTATAAGGCAAAAGTTTATCTATTATCAGTCTATAAAGAAATGGTTTTGAAGATAATACTCATCAATTTAATAAAAAATCAAATTGAGAGAGTTTACAGTTTTCCTTCTTTCTTTTATCCTTTATTTAAAAACAGCCAAATATTCATTTACAAACACTAAATCAATTATACAGGTTGATCACAGATAAGCTACTTGGAAAAAAAAAAGTTTCACAAAATTTGAATCTTAGGTTATTGAGTAGAAAGTGATACATAAACCACTAAATCATTAAGCAATTCATTTATATACTGTAATGATCATCAGTGTATTGTATGTATACAATTATCAAAAGGTTATCTTAAAATTAATTATGACAATAACATGATATTAAGTTATTAATGATTGTTCACATCTCTATACCATCAATGCTCTCCTTTTCCAACTCAGACTAAATCATTAAGCATGTTCAGGCATAAGGATAGCATGTTTTAAAGTTGGTCTTTTATTTATATATTATTGCTTACTATATTTGAAAAGATACATGCTTGTATACTAATCATTTCTAGCCTTTTATCACCACAACAAAGGAAAAGCATATAGAAACCTCTTTATACATATGTAAATTTTTTTTAAAAAAAAATTATAATATAGAACAAAAATAAACACAACTTAAAATAATAAAATTTGTAAATAATATTGATGTAAACCATATTATAATATCAGGATTTTCCCATATACTGATTAAACTTTAACAAGTTTCTGTAATTGTTCTTATAAATTATTTATAAAATTAATAAATTTCCAAAATTTACCTGCCTTTCAGTTTATTTAAAAGTAAAATCTGGGCTAAAACTATATTAGTGGCTCTGCTCTGTGAGAATCATCTATTTCAAAAATTAATAGATAATAAATAATTGAATATGTATTTTATATAGGTTTTTATATAATTTTAATATTATGATTTAAGTGCATTGATAGCTGAGTGATAATTGTGTTAAAGCATTTTTGAATATGCAAGTGGTGGTTTGCTTTTATAAGACTTTTTGTTTTTAACAAATTGTCTTATAAATCAAAAGATAACTGGATTCTAGTTTTCTAGTAACAATCAGGAAAGTTATCTTTATGATTAGATTTTCACTGTTTAATTATGTCTTTTACTATTATAACATGGATGATAGCTAATAATGGTCCTTACTTCGTGTACCTGATAGTAAATAATTACATTTACAAAAATACTATCTGCAAAACATACAGTGGAATCTACAAACTATGCTACATCTAATATGCTATCTAAAAAAAAAAATGTGTAAACAAACAAAAATTAAATAAACAATTCATAAATTTTACAATTTTCAGGCCACCACTTTTCCTTCTGAGCATTGTGCACCATCACATTTAAAAATAAAAAAAAAATTTGTAAAATAAATTTTATAATATGTCAGTAGCTATTTTTTCTATCTCATAGCACCAAGTATGATTATATATATTAATAAAAAAATTTCAGTTTGTTGAAAGCACATACAATTATTCTTTATTATCCTTTCCGAATTTCATGTGCAGTACTTTGAATAATAAAATATTTTCTGAATGTAATGGTAAACGTTTTACAAAATTTAGAATAAACTAAAAATTGATACTAATTTAAAAATTTTAAACGAATTAGAAAGAATCTAATTTCTTGATAATAAGACCACTATTATGTTTCTATAAGACAAAAAAGACATTGAAAAAAAAATATATATATATATAACATTTAGAGTGTATTTAATAGCAACAAAAGTCAAACATTTCATTATTTACTTTATTTAAAAATAAAAATATAGTAGTCAGTTTTTTTATTTTTATTGCTTCAGTGAATGAATGAGTGAACACACATTCAAAATATATATAAATGTATCCCATCAATATATTATTAATAGCTATATTATTATGAATTTAAAAAAAATTGTTTATTTTATTTTATGTATGCATATTATACATATAAAAAAGTGTGTTATAAATATGTATTGAAGAGTACTTCACACTTGCTGATCTAATCAATGTTTATTAACAAAAAAAACATGAGATATTATACACTATATACATTTGAATGAGATGGCTGATAATAAAGCATAGTTCATGGCTCCACTATATGCATATATGTTTAAATCTAATATTTTTAATAAGTTCATAATTAAATTATAACTATTAAATATGTAATATTGCAAATATCTAAACTTATTCAAGAACCAAGTAAATCTGAATACATTATTTTAATTCACAAGTGACATTTCTAAAGATCATTTTTTAAGAATCTCACTTGTGCATTATTACAACTTAATCGGATTTAGTTGGTCCATGAATAAATTTATATATTCTCAACATTACTAATTTAATAACCATGACATACTTATTTACAGACTTGTTAAAAATAAAAATCAGTAGCATAGCAAAGATGCATTGACACTAGGTGGCTGATGGGATGTGATATGGCTACTCCTTTATCGAAGTCAGGAATCTTTCAGCCTCTATGCTCAGAAAAAACTGTTAGCCACCTTATTTTCTTTTTCCATTCCCCACCCTAAGCTTTCCCATATTCTTCTCTATCCTGCTCCATCTCATTTCCACAACATCATCTTTGTCTACTCCATAGGCTTTATATTTAGACCCCCCCCCCCCTTATCTTTTTCCAAACCCAGCATAAAGATCAAGAACCTTCTTTCTGCATAATCACTTAGTTTATATTTATTCTCCCACATCTTCATTATTTGTACTCTTTTTGCTTGTCATAAGTCTAGTTAAAATCTTAGCTAACTGTTTAGAAAAAAACATTATAATGCAATGGCATTTAATATTATATACACTTAAATTACTATACTCAGACACTTTCTATCAGTGCAATAATATTGATAAAATATAAACAAATTGCAATAAGATAAATAAAACTTAAAAAAATAAAAAAGTAGAAAATTCGCCATTGGAGAGATGTATGGCAATTAGATACTCAAAGAAGTAGAGGTGAGCCTTAATCCAGGGATTTTAATTGTTGAATACATATTCTACCACTGCACTTAACTGTTTACAACAAATAAACATTAATTAAGATCATGCTAGATAACTAATAATGTTTTCCCATCATCAGTTTAAAAATAAAGGAAAAGCTTTATATACACGAGATATCAATATTTCTGCTTTAAAATAATTGATAAATCCTATTATATAAGTTGAACCAATTTTTACGTTTTTTTATTGCTTTTTAAACCTTATGAAGCTTTGCTAATTTTTACAATTTTAATAAAATAAGAGAGGTAATTCAGAAAAAATTTAATCCAATTCCAGCTAACAAATATTTATAAAAAAAAATAATAATATTTATTATATCTTTTATTATATTTAAAATTTTATTTTTGTGCTCTTCTGACTTACATATAAGAAATAACTAAATTTTAACAGAGAATAAGTTTTTTCTAGATTAGGTGGACCTAAGAAAATTTGTCACTTTTTAGCCCACTTCACACATGCTAACATGGAACTGTGCATAACCTATTTCACATACCATATTTCTAATTGGAATTGTTTTATACAAAACAACAACAACAACTTATTCTATATTTGACGTTTTCTTTTAAAATTATAAATTATCTTTGTTTTAAAGCTAGACAAAAAAATGAAAGTAAATTTAAAAAAAAAGCACTCGGAAATAAATAAATAAACTTATCAAGCAGGCTATAAAAATGATACTCATCTGCAAATACAAAAGAAGCAAATGCTCCTTTCAAATCAATAAATGAAATTCAAAATTTTATTGGTGAAAAAAAAAATTTTCCCCCCAAAATGAACAACAATGGGAATGAAGATGCTACTATTGATGAAACTATATAAAAATTTGTTGTTGCAAGAAAATGACACTAATATACAGTATGATGATTCTGCTAACTGGATACCTATCATCAATATGCAGATCCAGACTAGGATAAATTGAAGAACATTTTTCATTATTTCTCTTTCAGAAGATGAAAGAAGTTTTAACTACAAATGGTTCTTTAAAATCTTGTTAATGGTAAAAAATTCAAAGGCAATGGTTTCTACACAATACAACCAAAAATTATTTTGCTTTCCTTGTTTAATATTTTCAAAAGGCAAAAAAAAAAAAAATCAAATTTTTCAGATATATCAAAAGCGTTTACTAATTGGAGACATTTAAGTCCAAGATTATCTGATGACAAAAATAATCCAAAACATTGAAAAAATTTTGAAAGAAGGTTTCTCCTAGGTAAGACAATCAATGACCACCTACAAAAGAGTACTCAGTCAGAAGTCAGAAAAAATAATATTAAACCTTAAAGATAATTGATGACATTATCATGCATTATAGGGCTCATCCAATACAATAGAGACCCTAAGTATGAAACTTTTAAAAAATGTGACTGAATTTGTTGGCCATTATAATCCAATTATTACCCAAAGTATTGAAAAAATACCCCCCCCCCCCAAAAAAAAAAAAAAAACAACGTCAATATGAAAACAAATAACAATTTAAATTATTCGCAAATAAAAGATGCAAAATATTTCTCAATTTTATTCAATTGTTAGTCAGAAAATTGTCACAAATAAAAAAAATATGTAAGACTTGAAAATGATAAATGTACAATTGACTTTATAACACTAATGAAAAAAACTGATGATGGATTATCGAAGGAAATTTTAGAAAAGATTGCACTAGATAGCTTAGATATTATGAATTGTAGAGGCCAAGAATACAATGATAGTACCAAGATAAATACTGTGGAGTTCAAATCACATGTAAATAGATTGAACCAATTTGCAAATTATCTTCCATGCAATAGAAATATTGAATCTCATAGTTCATGCTTCTGAAATCTCACCAACTATAATAACTATTTTTTCCTAAAGTTGAGAATATTTTTAACTATTTTTCAGGCTCCATATCTCAATAGGATAAGTTACTACAAGTTTTAAAAATTATGAAAATAGTTATATATAAGAAGCCTAAATGAACAAAGTAAAAATGTATACAAAACATTGAAAGAAATGTCACAAGAAACTAATTTAAATTTTGATACAACTACTGGGGCATAACTTAATAAAACATTGATTATAAGTTTATTTGCTTATTAGATATCTGATTCAGAATTCTTTCTCATATTGATCAAATAAATATTTCATTTCAAAATAAAAATATGTCTCTTGATAAACATCAAAAAATGATAAATGGCCTAATATTATCTATACAAGTTTTGAAAAATTTGAGGAAATTCAATGTTCATTTGATAAGGCAAAAAATATATGTAAAAATTGAGATGAACACTAATTTTTTTGTAAAAATAAAATAAAAATAAGATTAAAATCATTTATTATCTATGATGGAATTTTTATAATAGAGTGAACATTGTATTCAAAAATATTTTATGCTAATTTCAGGAGATATATGACATTTGTTCAGATTTCAATTTTATAAGTAGAAAATATATATCAGAAGTATTGATTGAAGTTTTTTTAAAAAAAAAAACGCAACAGATCTAGCATAAACGGCAAGCAAAAACTTTCTTTGAAGAGTTTGCTATAACAATTCCATTTCAATTATTACAAATTATTTATAATTATTAAATCAGAATGTATATTGAAATTGAGGTTACCATTGCACATATTTTTAACTCTACCTATAATAATAGCTTCATATGAATATAGTTTCAGTAAATTAAAATCAAAAATTCTTTAAGATCACTTACAGGTGAAGAAAGATTGACAAATTTGGGCATATTATTAAATGAAAAATCTGAATCATTGGATTATGACAATCTAATAAGAGATTTCATAGCAATAAAAGTAAAATTTTAAATAAATATTTTGTTTTCAAATACAGTATAAAAAATGTTAGTATGTAAGTACTTTTTAAATTTTATTTACATTAATGAAAATTTTGAAAAATACATGAACTACTTTACAAAATATTCCCTATAAATTTTAATGAAATGCATAGATTGTCTTGCATACCTCCCAAAAATCCTTCACTATGCCTGATAAATTGAGTCAAAATTACTTTGCCCAAGAAACCAAATAGAGTTGCTGTGGCACTGATTAGAATTTCACTTGGTTCATTGTTTGAAACTACAAGATGCCTGAATTAATAATTACAAAGATACTTAGTTCATTTACAATTTAAGAACATGGGATTCAGATAAAAGTGAATATATTTGATCTGATCAGTGAAGTGACATTAATATAAAAAAGTGGGCATTGTTTACATATTTGTTAAATGATTCTTTAAAAATCTGACTTATGAATTATAACATCATATTTGAAATTAGTTGTTCTGTTAATAAGTTTATATACTCTCAGTTTTATATATTTAATAGCTGTGATTTATTTATAGATTTATTAAAATTTATCAGAATTTCATCTGATTTGTTATTTGCAAGTGTTAAGCTGCTTCATTAATAATTACAAAAATCTCAGCTAATATAAATGTTTCACACTTTCAAAGTATAATGCTTATTTCATTTACAATTTAAGAACATGGGGATCAGATAAAAGTGGTCATTTTTTATCTGAAAAATATCTTAAGCTTGTTTGGGAAATTTGGAGAGCAGAAGAGCACTCTTGACTTGAACCCCAGATCATGCTCTAATCGCAAAGTCTCAAAACATAATAGTTTTATTATAAACAAATACTGTTAAATCTCAATCCAGCACAAGAAAATATTAATTTTAGAGACAAAAATGTACCCAGCTACATAAACAAAGCTACTAGTATGTAACAAATTAACATAAATCTAGGGTAACATTATAATAATAAACATTTTTGTATATGTTAATACATTATATGTGTGATAGTAATTTAGAAATCAATTTTTCAAAATAATATTTGAAAACAAAAAAAAAAAACCCCTCCAGATTGAAAGCTTTTGAAAAAAGCTATTGACAGAATATATATAAATCAATAATTTAAAGTTGTAATTATAAATTTTATTAAAAGCACATTATTACATTTCAATAATAAAATTTGATATTAAGTATTAAAAATTACTATTTAAAATGTGTATATATGCATATATAGTCACATGTCAGTGTATACACACCTATTTTTGTACAAATAATTTTTTCCTTAAAAAATTATTTTCTTTAATAATATTTTATAATTACCTCAGTGACTTTCAAAATTCCATTTTAGAAGACAGTTTTTAAGTCCAGTAGTCGGGTATTTTGAGATGATAATCCATAATTCAGCTGAAAAAAAAAACGACATTTAATTGATATTAAAAATGATAAATCCACGACTTAACATATATAGAATTAACATATATATCCTCAACGATTCAATGAAAGAAAAAAGATTCCCCCTCCCTTAAATTATACTTAAACTATAATAATTATCTTTTATAATTACTGAAACTTGCATTAATTAACAAACCAGTTTAAGCACTTTTTCATAATAATAGTGCTAACAGGCTTTTTTTTTTTTTCCAAATATTTTTTAAAATCAAAAAACTAGAACATTAAAAAATCAATACAGTAGATACTAAAGTCCACTATTTAATCAATCAACTGAAAAATAAATAATACAATCAAACTCTATAGGCGATATCTATCTAACCATATATTTCTAGCTATACAACTCATTAAAACATGTTGAATTCAAATTTAAAGGAGATAAGAAAAACAAAATGAATGAAGTTGTTCAAATTACACAAAAAGTTAAAAAAAAAATTTTTTTTTAAATACTAGAATAAATTATAAAAAATATAATTTTCAACTATGTTGTTTTTCTTTTTCATTTATAATGATCTCATTAATTTTTTGTTATTATACACTTATAATAGTTATACATATTATAATATGTATAACCCTCACTTCTCGATATATGATATAACTTAAAATATGACTAGCTCAATTAAATCGTTATGCTTAGCTAAAATATGTATAACTATCTTTAATATATTTTTATAATACTATATCTTATCAGATTTATTATAACTTATCAAAAATTAATATAATTCAATATCATCTACTAATTAAATAAATATTTACTAAAATCATGAGACTGTGAAGTGAAGTTACAATTGGTAATTGAATTTACATTGAACCAATGTCTTCCTAAGACATTATTTCAATGGCATAAGAATACTAATTACATCTTTACTATTTCATTACTACCTCTACAGCACTCTTATGTCTTTTATAAATTAATTACCTTTCATAATAATAGATAAATAAATCTCAATCTTTTGTTAAGGAAAAATATAATTAAATAATCTCAGGTTCTTCTAATTATCTTAAAGTAATAATAATTCGTGCAGATAGGAATGATAAGGGATTTAATATCAAACCTAAATACACCTAACTTACTCCAATAACACTAAATAGCAAGAATAATCTTTATTGTATAACTTAATCTTATCTATTTTTATTATACTATTAATCATTAAAATAATAAGTAAATCATATACATGTCTTTCATTTCCATATAGCATCTTAATTTAAAATGTACTAAATTCTTATAATTTAACAGTCTGTGGCAATAAATAATATTATACTCTTATATTGTGCATTATAATTACTTTCTGACCATCATAATATTATATGTTAATGTCAATTAACTTCTATAAATTATATTAAGAAAATATTGTATTTCTTTTATAAAATAATAATAATAATAAATTCATATTGTGCAAATATTATGTTTATTCAAATTATCTATTATTAAATGCTGTGGTGTAAAATAATGAATTCGACACATTTTAAAACAACTTAACAAATTTATTTACATCAACTTTAACCAATAACTTATTTACACTATTTACATTAAAAAGTGGAAACCAAAGAAAATAAAAAATAAGAAAAAATAATAATACAAGTTTTTTTACACTGTTACTATTTTCCATAATCATAAATAAATAATTTATACATTCTTTAAATGTTTTATCAACAACATTTAATTAAGTTGATGAACTTAAAATTTAATAGATATCATTTTGTCATCAATTAATACAAGAAAGTTTTATGTAAAATATCCTAAAATGTCGTTAACAATTAAAATGCTACTTCACCTAAGTATTTCTGCTATTTATATTATAATGTACTAATATGCATTGCATTTACTATTAGCATTACTCCAATGTCAAATAATGTATAAACTGATATAGCTTTGTAATATAATAATAATTATTGATTATAATTATTTATTTCATTCTAATGTAATTTCATACTACATGTCTTACCAAAATATGCAATACGTATATGTTCTTTTAAAATAATCTTTAAAATTATTCAACAATTACCAATTTTATAAGGTATTATATTAAATAAAATTCTATGATTCTTTTCTAGTTAAACCATTACTCTTCTTAACTTGTTATTCCTATTCCTCCCTAATAAACTTCTATCTACAAATATCATTTTAACCTTATTCAACTTCAGAAAACAGATGATCAATTCTCAAAATAATGACTATCCAAATTCTCTTATACCTCATTATCTATATCCGATAAACCATCAATCAAAATATAAACTTCTATGTAAAATTAACTTAACTTATCTAATAAAATAAAACAAAATATTGATTTTATATCTCTTACTAACTTGAAAAGAAAAATAATAACTTATACTAATATAATAAATCTCATTCCTAATATTATAACAGAAACATTAAAATTTATCCACGAAAGAATCATATAATTGTTTCTAGATTTCTCATATTACGTTGTATTAAATTTACATTATAAATTCAAAGTATGCATATTAAAATAAAACTGTTATTACTAATCTTATGCGTGTATATTATTTAAATATTTATACATTCATTCAACAATCAAACAATATTTGGTTGACCTAAAGGAAAACATATTAAAATACATCAAATTATTATTATTATATAATTTTTACCATAAATGATACTCTAATGTATAGTCCGCCATACGATGTCCTCCAGGATTATAGTTTTACAAAATAATTTCACATTTACACTCAACAATTATTCTTTTAAATATTACGTGTCGTATAATTATAAAAAATAAACTTTATGCAATGAAATGTTATATTAATATTTAGTTATTTTTTTTTTAAAATGTAAATGTACCTTTCCTATCTTTAACAAATCAATAATTAATTAAATATTTATGTTAGTTAATAAATAAAACATATTACATAAAATCCAACGGTGTCTTCTTTCACCCATAATTGTTCTTTTTCCTAGGTACAAACTTTCACAACACATTACTTCCTTTTCCGGTACATCACGTGTTTTAAAAGTTTTATATGAAAAATGAAAACGTTTTTTTTTTTTAAAAAAAAAAATAAAATAAAAATAAAATCAGTTCCATCATAAGAATAAAATAGTAATTAAAATAGTTTATATGATCCAGATTCATTTCTTTAAAGGCAAATTACTTTAAAATTATTAGTTTTAGTTTTAGTCAATAGTTTATAAAGTTCTTATTTAATTAATCTAATTGACTTGGATATCCACGTATATTTTATTTGCGCATTCCTTAACAAATATCTAGGTAAGATTAATTTTTTTATTCTTCTGTACGACCAGCGTTCAGACTTTAATAATATAATAATTTTACTTATAGGTATTTCTTGGCCAATTAAACTTCCAATTTATTTGCCTTTTTAAAACTGTTAAAATTTAGTCTTTTAAACCACAAAGACTCTACAAGGCAAGTATTTATATAATCATTATGATTTACCATATCTTTACCAAGATATATATTTAGATTTATAATTTACATATACTTTCTTCATAAAGAAGTATTTCTCTTTCTTTAAAATATTTGTCTTTACAAAAATTAATTACAATTAACTTTTAAATTTATATAATGTCCTACATATTACTTTTATCCATCTAGTAATTCTCCTAGTTAATCCAGCGTTTGTTATATTTTTAGTATAAAGTCTCCAATACATTTTATCCTTATATGATGTCTTCATGACTATTTGATAGTAAATTGAGCTTCGATAGAGACGATCAATAGGAAATTATAATTAAACTAGCACTGCATATTTGACGGTAAAACTTTTTATAAATTATTTAAAACCACTCTCTTATAATTTTTAAAATGACTACGAGAGCGTCTATAATTTTACTTAGCTATCTCTAATAACACACTTTACTTTAAAAATTACAATCATAATCCCTCCGAACAATTGAACCTTGGTTTTATACCGGAATCAACTCCCCACTTGATTGGTAAATTAAACAATCAACTTGCTAGCTTATTTACATATTTTACCAACAATACAGAATTAAAAATAAATAATGACTTATTTAATATTTATTACATTATTAAATTCTTAAATTAATCTTTATCATTTATTTAAATCCATTAAACATTTTTTTAAAATATACTTTCTTACTTTATTTCACTTTTAACTTTTATAAGATTATTTTTATAAACAAACTAAGTCTATTTTTATTCGTTATGTTTTTAAGCAGTATTTAAAAATCAGATTTAATGCTTTACATTAATTATCTTTATTTTTATCTCGTGATAGCCAATATAATACTTATAATTTTTATAACAGAATTTTAAAATAGTTTTGGCAACTTTACTAAAAAAACTCACAAGCATGTGTGTATGTGTCTAACTAACATCTGTTTTACAACACAGATACAAACGCTTGTAATAATCTAAAATAAACTAACAATTTCATTTTTTAAAAATAAATATTTTTAAAATAAACAATATATTATAACAACTTTTAAAATAATAATTCGATATTATTAAAATCAAATATTAATCTTCTATTATGTACTACTAATAATTAAAATATTTATATACACCTATTAAATATTAATCTTTATCAACAATAAATATATGCATTTAATTTTAACTTGTCCTTTTTTAAAACTTTTAACTTTAAACATTTATTTATTAAATTTTTTAATGCAGTATTAATTATGGCCAGTTTTCCCAACCACATACTATCATCATCTTTATTGAAACGTCTCTCTCAAACCTCAGCACAATTTTCACATATCAAACACTCATAAATTACTTGAATTACACTTTTCGAAAGATTGTTATTAACAAAATTACCATCATATAGCTAAATATCTCTTAAATTTAAAATTTTTTTAAAACAGATTGATACAACAATTTATGGAGACCCATACAAAAGGGCACAATAAATATATACAAACATCCACTATATGTATCTTTTTAATCTACAAATTCAATAAGTATTCTCATTTTCCATAAAATCAATATTTTTTTAAATATTATAATAAAGTTTTTTTTTTTATATCTAATTAAAAATCCTTTAGAAAACTTTCTAATGAATTAATATTTTCTCCAAAAGTTCTTATTTTTAATCATTATATGAACTATATTTTGTTTCAAAAAAGGATTTTGTTAGGAGTAAAATTGAAAGTGATTTACAAATATATATATATTTCATTTTTTTTTTTGTGGGGGGGGGGGGGGGTATCAAAAACTATTCTGTGCATTAATTTATTAATTCATCCCTATACATTTAGCCATCTTTAATTTTTTCACATTGCTGTAAATTTGCATACATATTTTAGGAAATGTTTTATTTCAATAAATATTCAAAAAGGCAGACTTTTATGTATTGAAAATTTTCCATTTATTTATTTAATACATTGGTTATATATATATATGGGAGTATGTACCAGATGATTGGAAGAATGCAGTATTAATATTTAAAAAAGGTTATTAAAAAGATATTAGAAACTACAGATTTATCAGCCTTTTATCAGTTCTATACAAAATAAATTGGATTTCCACCAACCAAAAGAACAAGCTGGATTTAAAAGTGGTTTTAGTACAGTAGATCACAGCCAGTTATTGAGAGAAAGTTATAGAAAGGATAAATGAATATGAGTTGCCATTATGCTTTGGATTTGTAGATTATGAAAAGACATCTGATTCTATAAACATTTCTTCAATGAATAAAGCATTGGATCATCAAGGTTTGGATCCAGGATATTGTAATATTTTAAAGAATATTTATAAAAATGCAACAACAATTAGATTACACAATGATAATAGGAAAGTCAACATTGAGAAGGGGTGACTCCATATCTCCAAAACTTTTTACAGCAGTGCTGCAACAAGTATTTTGTGGATTAAAATGGGAATCTAAAGGAGTGAAAGTAAATGGAGATTATTTAAGTCATTTAGATTTTGCAGATGATGTAGTTGTTTTTGAAAACAATGCTTTTGAGCTGCAGGAAATGTTGCAGGAGTTATCAGATGAAAGTAGGACTAAAAATAAATGTTAAAAAGACTGAAATAATGTTCAATGGATTTTCCAAAATATAAAAATAAAGATTGATTATGATGAGTTAGAAAAAGTTAACAGCTACAAATATCTTGGTCAGATTATTAATACAGATGGAAACATAATGGATGAAATTAATCATAGAATAAAACTTGGATGGAGTGCTTTTCGTAGTGTACCGGTCAAAATAGTATGCTCACTTAACAACATTCAAATCCTAAGCAAAAGTACCTCGAATCCCATCATGCTCGAGATACACAGGTCTGGAGCAATCCTGAATTCTAATCTATTTGCCTATTCTTCGAATCTCTGACCCAATGAACAACAATTCTGATGACACAGTAAAATTATTTTAAATCCGTGCCCAGAAGCAAAGCGGTAGAGCATAAGATCAGACTGATGATGATGATCGAGGTCGGAGTAGCCCTAGTCATTACATTTATTATAGTTATTTATTAATGCTAAGTTATTCGCCAAAGAAAATAATTCTAAATACTCATTAGAAAATAATTCAAAACAAACCAGGATTCACATGAAATTATATATTTAATAAAATATTGAAAACGCATATAGATGTTACAAAATGTTTCACGCTTGGGATGACATTGTCTATTTACAAAACTTGGGATTTGTTTTTATAAAATCTCATTTACAATAATTATTTAAGCAATTATTTAACGAATATTATTTTATGGAGTGTGTTATAACTTGTGCGGAGTTAATATACAAATTTAATAATAATTTACTAAATGGACATTGTGGATGCCGAAAAATGAATATAAAAGGTCGTGACATGTCTAGTAATAAATGATTTATTTGATAAACAGGCAAAATATCCAATTATAATCATTTATCTATCTTATGAAGACCATTTTGTGTACTTTTATTGGCATTGTTTGGAAGAAACGTCTTTTATAAATAAGAAACAAACAATGCACTACATTAACGAGAATACGTGATATAATAATTAATAAAAATTTGTTTACGTCTATGGGAATCGATTAAGATTGTCAAAAAAAGCAGTCTGAAAATAAACACAATAATTAATTGACGTGTAGCGCATTTCAAGAATGAATCATTATTTTTCCAACACCTAATAAAAGGTCATGCAGGCATAGATTTATTAATTAAAACACTAATGATGCTGGCATACTATTAGAGGAATACGAATCTTATGGTACTGTGACTTCATCATTTTAAGACATTTTATACTGGAAAAGGGGTGATAAGTTCGCCCTTTTGACGATATGATATCGATGGAGAGGTTTGGTTTGAGGCCCAGACAGCTATATGGAACTTCCGCAGCACAATCAAAACCCTGTAAACCTCGCGTTCCACAGGAAGAAGCATCCTGATTACGAACGATTTTGAAAACTAACGCAATAGAGAAATCGAACTGTGGAAGTACCATAAAAAAAAGGAAAGGTCGGCCAGCAGCGTTATACATACACAGGAAACTTAATATACTTTCTTTATTCGAAAACCTGTAAATGGTTTGACTCCTGAGCAATAATATACTTAAATAAAGAATCATTCTGAAAATAACTCTTTAACTACGACGTCAAACTAACAAAATTTTATATTTAATTTTGATTCCCATATACGTATTAACTGATAGAATTAGCCTTACAGGCGACAATAAGAAAAGGTGAAATAATTATATTAACGTTCACAATCTTTTAATTCAATTAACAAAATAAAATAGGCACCCACAATAAAATATTTTAGAAAAAAACGTGAATAACAGAAGTAAATATAAAACCAACCTAGCGAGCGATTTCAATTTTAAATAAACAAAACTTTATCGATAGATTTTAAATGAAGCTCCCGCTTCTTTCCAAATTAAAGTTATTCCCCCCCCTTTAAAACTCGCTAGTTTGGTTGTTGACATATTAAAGAAAATCAATTATAGATATATATATTAAACAAAACAAGTTAAATATTAATGGAACCGCACAAAGTTATATAACACAAATTAAGCATGAAAGGTAAGTTAAAATTGCTACAGAGAGTTTAAGAGAATTAATAAAAACTCATAAATGAATATATGAATGAAAATACAAAGGTTGAATTACATATTACAAGAGAATTACTTATTAAGGCAGCTCTACACCAGGTGAGGTCACCTACGAACAGCAGGCAATCAGCTAGGCAATTATACAGTCATCCTGCATGGGCCAGTCAAACGGATGGAAACTTGATGGCATTAGGATAGACAGTTTTCTGAGAGAAAGAGAGAAATGTATTTCTTTTTTACTCACAGTTCATAGCACCGAACCTCAGTTGACTTCTTAAAATTTTTTTAAGGTCCTAAAACGCTTCAAAACTAAACTGACCGAAAAACCACCAAATTCAACTGAACTTATTTCATGGTCTAAAAAGTTACATTTTTTTCCCGCCAAGCATGCAATCTCAGTTGCCCACAGCTATCTCTGTAATCTCTTAAAAAAACATTTAATTAGTAAAAATATTTTTAAAACAGATAAGGCTCGAAATACCAGTGGATAGATTTTTAAAGATTTGAAAACAAACTAACAAAAGAATTTTAAGATTTATAACCTCAAATCAATGAAAATCTGATTATCGATAAGGGTAATTTCGGTATTTTGAGCCTTCCCCATTTTACGTTGTTTCTACATTCCAAAGCTTGAAATACACACATATATAAAAAGATTTACAATTGTATAAAGACAACATTTAATTTTTCAGCAATAAATATTAATAAAATTATTGCTT